>JAGFMF010011501.1:3741448-3797058 GCA_019455555.1 Galemys pyrenaicus
CAGGAGAGGTCTGCCGCGCCATGTGGGTCCCCTCCCAGGCCGGCAGCAGGGATCGAACTCGTGCTGCAGTGCGTTGCTTTGCTTCATAGTGCGTTGCTTTGCTTCATAGTGCGTTGCTTTGCTTCATAGTGCGTTGCTTAACCCACTGCGCCACCAGGAGGCCCAATAACTACTTCCTTAAGAAATAAACTTAGCAAATTAATCCCAGGATGTTATAGAGAGTGGGTGTGAGGGAGAGGAGCCTTTCTTTAATCTCAAACTTCTGTGGCTCCAAAAGAGGGCCTACTAGTAAATACTTCTGTTATGGAGAGAAATGTAAAATGATGTAAAGGTATTTGTTTTGGTAGCAGTTGTAAAATGTGAGAGATGAAGTACTTAGTCCAAATCTCTAATTTTAGGCAAGGAAACTGACACAGAAAGATTGACACCTACCCTCAAGCACAGTTATCTGTAAAGTCATTCCTAGTTTTTCTCTTCAACTTAGTTAATTAATAGTTCCACCATACTAAACTGATAATGATTATTTTATTATAATGCCTATATAACAAAACTTAGAAGTTTTCCTTAGGTGTCGAAAAGTAAAATATACAATTAATACCTTTTCTTTACAGAAAAGATGCTGCTATGAAGATAAAGCTTTCACATAAATGATGCTGCAACTATCTTGATCTAGTGCCCCTAAGAGGAAGAATCTCAGTGGACAAGAGAGTGCAGGTGGTAGGAGAATGCTTGAGCCCTGGAATTTAAACTTGAGCTACTGCCTGAAGGTAATAATTTTATTTTTAATTAAAAGTAACATTGTCATATTGTCTATTATGTATTAATGAAAAAGTCAAAGGATATTTTTTGTGTCTATAATTATCAGTTGGAAAAGAACATTATATATCTAGCTATTTAATATTAATATCTTCATTCTTAAAAAAATAACGTAATTGACAGGGATAATAGTTTATAGCATGTACTATTGTTGCATGTTAATTGGGAAAATGGGTATTTTTTTAGTCACTACAGTTGTTAGGATTGATAGTGCTAAAACAGATTGATGAAATAATTGGAGGAGGAAGGAGAAATACTTCCTGTTGCATTGAAATTGCTTTTTAAAAAGGTTATCTGTAAATTTAAAATATACTTTTAATCTCCAATTAACAATGGGTTAGTTTGATAGAATAGCTAAACCCTATTTTCTATATAAAAATTAATTTAGGGCCTCCCTGGTGGCGCAAGGGTTATGTCTCAGCACTATCAATTAAATGCCAGCCACTGCAGCATGAGTTTGATCCCTGATCAGGATGTTGACCCACATAGTGCAGCAGACCTCCCCTGTCTTGCCAGCTGCTCCCCTCAGCAGTTTATTTCAGTCAGTTTGCCTGTTCTGCTCCCCATTCTGTCTCTGATGAATCCTTTCACCCCTCCCCCCCACCTCATACCTCTGGCCTATACCCCAGCTCTAGTATGTGTAAATAAATAAGTCTTTAAAAAAAAAACTACTTTAAATATTATTTTCACATGTCACCACAAAAGCTTGTTATCTGTAGTATAAATATACTGTAGCATATACTAAAAGGAAAATATTGAGTTTTTAGTTCTACTAAAACTGATAAAAAAATTCCAGTCTGGGTAAAATTCTGAAGCAGGTAGGTAGTATTTGGCGATCTTTTACCATTGAAGTCATCTCCATCCTTCACTAGTGCACTTTTCTGGGACACTTAGTCTTCACTGCAGCATCTAAGTCAGGACTGCTGACTCCCTGTGAGGTGCTCCGAGCTTTAAATGTATTTGCTTTCTTACCTCCAAATTTAACTTTTCTGGGTATCTGTTTTTAACTCATCTAAAAGGCAGAAAGCTATTCATATATAAATTTATGTAAGTTTGTTAATAACTGATACTCTTTCTACAGTTTTTTCTTTTTTTTTTTTAATTTATTTATTTATGCATACGAGAGCTGGGGTACAGGCCAGAGTCACAGGAGGTGAGAGGATTCACCAGACAGAGCGGGGAGCAGAACAGGCAGACTGACCGAAACACACTGCTGAGGGCAGCAGCGGGCGAGGCAGGAGAGATCTGCTATGCCATGTGGGTCCCCTCCCTGGCTGGCGTCAGGGATCGAACTTGTGCTGCAGTGGTTGCGGTTTGCTTCATAGTGCATTGCTTAACCCATTGCACCACCAGGGAGGCCCCAGAGATCATTAGATTGATTGGCAGGAATACTGACTTGTGTATTAGACTGCATCACATTTAATTTCAATCAGGAAAAGTTGAGAGCTTCATTTAGCATCTTTAATTTGTTAACCTATCCAAAAAGAGAGAAAAAGAAAAAGAGATAAATTTGAGACTATGGCAAATGAAGGAAAGAAGGAGCTTTGTTATCTTGAAAGAGTTCCTATTGTAATAATGAAGAGTGGACTTTGGGATCTATGCATATAGGCTAGAGTTCTAGCTCAGCCACTGCGTGTATTTGTAATCTTGGGAAAGTTACTTGATTACCTGATCCTTATTTCCTTACATGTAAATTAAGAGTAAGTAACTGAATCACGGGGTTGTTGAAGGGATTAAATAAAATAACGTGGAAGACTACAGGCATAGTGCTTTACTATGGTAAATGCTAAATAAATGATAATCATCTATACTTGAGCAGTCAGCCTCATTTCCTTTTCTGTAAAAAAAAGCTTTTATAAAATAGTAAAATGATTGTTAGTAATGCTAGCTAATGATTATTAGGTATAATATAATAAGCATTTGATAAATGTTTTTTGACTGACAAATTCATAATCTATTTTGTCAATCTAGTACTTACATTAAAAAATAAAAATAAAACTGACTTCATAGCCTATTATAATTTATATTTGAGTAGATTATAGTATTTTAGAAACATGAAATGGCAAAATTTTCTATAATGATTAATTTTTCAAATTATTTTTAGATCCCATCCAGAAAAATAATTTCTCAATGTAGTCAATATATATATACTGCATAATCTTAAGTACAGATATAAATTTAGAGTTTGGGGTGATGGAATTATTCTGTATTCTGACTGTGGTAGTGGTTACTTGTGTTAAAATCCATAAAATATATACCAGAAAAAAATTCACTTTTATTCATATTAATAAAAAAAATTCTAAAGATTTAGGAAAATAAATTAGTGCTGTTTTAAAAAAAAGAGCTGTTAAAATGATTTTATGAATTTTATATATTTGAATGGTCTTTTTTATTTTCACTTTGACCGTATTCCATTTTTGAGATGTAAAATGTCATTCCATTTAGTGAATAGAGTCCTATAGATACCATCATATGTTATGCCAAGCTGAACTTCAGCACCATTGACATCTTTGTGAGGGAGCTATCTTGTGCACTTAGTGCACTGTTACTGCTTAACAGTGCCTCTAGCTTCTCCACATTGAAAAAAATTCCAGTCTGCTGCAAAATTCTGCAGCAAGTAGTTAGTGTTTAGTGATCTTCCACCATTGACATCATCTCTGATGGGAGAGTAACACTCTCTTCTCTAGCTATCACAACCAAAAAATACTCCTTATGTTGCATATTATCCTGGAAGGTAAGAGGTGTGTGTGTAGACAAAATCACAATCTACTGAGAACCCCTTAGGTCTCATGTGGCTCAAAGTTTTTTGAAATATATATTTCTTCATTTTCAAAGTTTGTCAAGCCAATATTAAATGGCATGACTGTATAATAAAATGAAATAAAATTGTGTATAAATGAAATAAAATAAAATTGTATATAATACCAATCTATACCAAGAAATTCTTTCTAAAGTTATCTAATTCTGTAAAAGTCCACACCTGACTTAAAACATTGAGAGTCTTTATTTGTATGAAATCTTTGTAAAATGAGAAATTTTTATTTGAAATAATCACAAAACAGCATTCTTAACAACTCAACACAGAAGTATAATTAAGGCTAGTATGGAGGTATTCTTGTGCCTTGGTATGTAATTTAATAAAAATGTTATTTTCTTATCTATAAAATGGATATGATTTAATTGAAAATACAATAAGAGAGATGACAGATTTAAGATAGGCATTCTATACATGTTAAATGCTTTAGTTGATCAGACACTTGAACTTTTTCAGCTATTAAATAAAAGAAGAACATGGAAATGAATATGACTTCAGCATGGAACAGTCTGATTCATTAAGAGTCAACCATAATGATTCCAAAGAGTCAAAAACAGATTCTGAGGTATTTGAGTTTGGGATTCAACTGGGAAAACAGCATACCATTCAACTTTTTATACCTGAGGATAAGTGTCATATTTTATGTACTCAAGAATTTTAACATTTACTTATCTGCATATTCTATATTTTATGTAGAAAGCTTTACTTAGAGTAATGTATTCATAAAAATTTGTGCATAAGAAAAATTTTTACACTGAATTATATTCATCATTTCAGGATGTATTCACATGGAAAATTTTATTTAAAAATTGTGAATATAATTAAAATCAATTTCACTTAACTGTTTTCTGTCTTTATCAGTCTGAAATTGACAGCTCTTGGAAGGAGTAAAGTGTCTTTTTTTTATTATAAACTTATTATTAAGACAAGTAGTAACTTATTTTACAAGCACTCCGGTGATTTTGTATTTTTTTTTCCCTTTGCAAAAGCATCTAACTTGTATGGATTCCAGGGATCCATCCTTTGGGCAAAATGATTCTTCTAGAATTTTACCAAGCACTACTCACGAAACAGAAAATTCACTCACATCACAGGATATCCCTGGGACCCTGACTCAGACACAGACTCTTTCTGCAGAACAATTCCATCTGGTAGACCAAAATGGGCAACCTGTTCAATATGAACTTCAGTCATTGGGGGATTCTAATGCACAAATGGTAAATATAAATTTTAAGTAACATATAGCAATAACATTTATTATGCAAAATGTATTAGTCCTACCAGTTGACTTTAATTTATTACTAGTTGACTTAAATAGTTCAAATATGTGTGGATAATATAAAGTAGAAAAAGTAAATATATTATGCTTAGTCAGAGCTTTGTCTGGTTATTGAGTAAGTAGTAATTAAGACTAAGTAGTTAAGATCATAGAATATAAGGTAAAACTTAATTTTTTTACTTCTGACTTTATCACTTCTCAGTTGTGAGACTTTGGGAAAATGTTTTATGTACTAGGTATTTTCATCTATAAAATAAGGGAAATAACAGTAACCATCACAGAGATAAACATGTAAACAAGTTATTTAAGTAATAATTCTATTAAAACATTAAAGGCTTATTTATTTGATTTTTTTTTTTAATGGTACCAAGATGATTGTTGCCAGCCCTTCAGAAAATGGACAGGTTCTTCATGTAATTCCATCCACCCAGACAGGAATGGCACAAGTGATTATTCCTCAGGGGCAAATTGTGGATGTGAATGGTCTTCAGGGTGAGTAATAATGGAATATACAGAATTTGAGAATATTTTTAAAAAATATATATATTTCAGAAAATCATCTCATGGAAGTCAGTGCTAAAATTGATCTCTTAAGGTGAAATTGTGAACTGAATAAATAGGAAAAAGTTTCTTAGCCCAAATAAACTTCAAGTTCATTTTTCAACTCCTGTCTAGGTTAGCTGTCTATTTCAGTTTGGAATTCTGTGAAGCTGGTTGACTCTTACTTCCTCCCAAATGACCAGTGAGCATAAAATAAATTCTTCTTAATTATATCAGTAGTTATAATAACAGAAACAATAACAAGATATAGTTCTAATAGTTTCTGGCAAAGTTTTTACATTTTTTTTTTTTTTAATCAATGTTGTTGTTAGCCATTTGACTATACTTTAACTATTCTTTTCATCCTCTTTGCTCTCTTCCTCTTTCCTTCATTCTGTCAGATTTGGAAAGGAGAATCATACTTCCCTTTTTATTTTATTCTTTTTTTACTTGTTTGATAATATCCCTGTTAGTTTACTTCCTTTTGCTCTCCTTCCTTTTCTACCTGTGACTGTCTTTCCTAACATCATAGCAACAATGTCCTGTTGCTCTTTCAAAGCTAATGATTTAGGGTAAATATTTTTACCTTTGTGTTATGATTCTTTGCTTTTATTAATGGTCATTAAAACTTAATTTTAAAAAGTCCACAGAAAACACTATAAACATGGTATAGAAACAAAAACATTAATTTTGTATTTTTTTTTATTGTACAACTCTTAATATAAGTTACTTCTACGACTTCTAAATTCTAGATATTCAGTATAAGTTCCAAAACTTACTACAGAATTTTAGTAGTCAGTATTATAATACGAAAGTGAATGAATTTGTCAAAGTCTCAATAAAACATCAATTTTGTTATCTTGATTTCAGAGCATATTTTATCTTACAAATAGATGAGTTCTATCTACATTCTCATGTTCTTATTCAAGATATTAATTTTATTTCTTATTAATATTATCAAGATGTTTCTGAAGAGAAACCCAGTGACAGAAACTTACCAACTGTGAGAGTGGATGCTTTAGGAGACAATACCAGCAATTATATTCTTCATCCGCAAGCATCCCTTACATTGCCCAAAAAGACAGTAACCAGGTGAGTCAGTGGAAAAGGGGAGTTCATTCCATTTTTCTGATATCATAATGGAAATATTAATTACATTACCTCATCTAAAGCTGACTGTAGAAAAATTTAGAAATTGAAGAAATAAATTATCATCAGATTTATCTTCAGTTATTTTTAATACCTAGTGAAGAGGTACTCTAAAAGCTCTAAGTGTCCAAAGAACTACTTTTGCTTAGTTATTCTTGCTTGTTTGTTACTGTAACTCTAGATGTTCGGTGACACAGGGATAAGACCAGCAAACAGGATGTCGAAGCAAGGAGATGGAGGGCCATTGCCCTCCTAGGCAAATGGCAATCCTCCCAGCCTCTCCATGGCCTTTTATTGAGCATGAGAACAGTTAACAAGCATATGTGACTTGCTACAAGAAGCCTAGCCCAGAACTACAAGGTCGAGTAGTTGTGTGCCAAGGCCATCTGCATGTAATTAGCCACTACTATTATCTAACAGCATTTTTTGTTTCCTTCTTATCTTCTTCTAGACTGAAAGAGTGTATGCCTAGATCCTAAGAGCCATGTGCAGCGCTTATTAGCATGACTTGTTTGCAAGTCTCGCAAGGATCTCAGGATAACACTCCCTTCTGTCCTTGACCATTGCTTATAGCTCTTGCAGCCTCTGGCTTCCCCCAATGCTTGTTACCTTCCGAAACAATCTGAAAGCATCTGACACTGACAGATTTAGAATTCAGAAATTACCCATTCTAGTTTCTAAAATTTTTAATGGTTTCATGTATTTTATGCATTTAATTCCTCTATTGTAAAGTTTTAGAATGTTTTTATTAATATTAACATTTATCAGCTTTTTACTTTTGCCCAAGATAACACTGTTTATGATAATTTAGGAAAATATAGATATGGGTTTTGTTTACTTATATTATTTTTTCTGTGAGAATATTTTTGAATTAGTATTTCCTGACAGTCTTAGAA
The DNA here is from genome assembly GCA_019455555.1 of Galemys pyrenaicus. Lineage (NCBI taxonomy): Eukaryota > Metazoa > Chordata > Mammalia > Eulipotyphla > Talpidae > Galemys > Galemys pyrenaicus. The sequence goes on from JAGFMF010011501.1 coordinate 3,748,944, forward strand.
CTTAATATGTTAATTTGTTTTATGTCATATAATATCAGGTTACCCTTAACATGTCACCTGAAGATGTTTTATTAGCCTGTATTTTTGATTAAAAGATACATAATGTTGGGCCTCCCTGGTGGCCCAAGGGGTTAGGTGCCACACTGTGGGGCTTCTGCATCCACTGCAATGTGCATAAATAAATAAATATATGCATAAATATGCATAAATAAATATATGCATAAATAAATGCATATATGCATTTATAAATAAATATATTTATATGCATAAATAAATAAATATATTTTTAAAAAAGATAAATGAAGAGTACAAATATAAGCTTTTTTTTTTTAGATTTATTTTTATTTATGCATACAAGAACTGGAGTATAGGACAGAGTTGCAGGGGGCGTGAGAGGATTCACCGGAGACAGAGCAGGGAGCAGAACAGGCAGATCGACTAAAATACACTGCTGAGGGGAGCAGTAGGCAAGGCAGGAGAGGTCTGCTGGGCCATGTGGGTCCCCTCCCTGGCTGGGATTAACTCATGCTGTTGTGCCTCGGATGCCTCACAGCGCAGTGCTCAACCTGCTGTGCCACCAGGAAGGTGCAAAAATAAGCTCTGAGAGAGAGAAAATATTTGAATTTGTTGAAACTTAGTTACATGGAAACGATCTTTGCTTTAGAAGTTAATATATCACTAAATGACTAAAATAAATGATAATATAACTACCTGGTTAGTCTCTATTTACTATTACATTTTCTTGTTGATAACCCAGATATATTCTAATTGATAAACTTAATGAATTATCATTGATATTAGATAAAGTAGTTGAGTAATGTATGTGTATATTTATTTATGTGTTTTTCAATTGTAGCAAATATTTACATATATATTCCTCCCTGTCCCAGAATGCTTGAAGAACCCTTTCTGGCTCCTCTACAGCCACTTTCTTCTAACACACCCATATGGGCCTGCCGTCTTAGGAGCTGTGAGGTGAGTCTACAGTAATCCTTGCCTAGATTCACTTAATTGATTGTAACTACATTTATTCCCCAAGTGTCCTTTTGAGCACAGCTAATCAAGGTGCAGTATATGTAATTTTTTGTTTGTGTTCATGTTTTCTCATCTGTTCTTTTATTCCTTGGAGAGTGTAAATGTTATTAAAGCAGAGATCACAAAAATCCTTTCACACTTCACACTGTTTTTAGTTAATGGTTAAAGAAATGTTTTTTCATTTTGCTTTAAATTACTGTTTAGTAATCATTTTTACTTTTTGTATTTTCATTCAGTGATTTTTTTTATATAGACATTTTTTAGATTTGACCAAAAAGTACTACGTGGGCAAATTCCCATATTATATTGAACTTTTGTCTCTTGTTAAAATGTCTCTTGATATGTGACTGATTATACTCTACTGTTTATAACTACATACTAATTATACTATACTGAGTCTGAGTTTTTCCTTTTACTGATCACATATATGTTATTCAATTTATTTGCAAAAATTTATTTATTTTTTGAAGATTTATTTATTTATACAAACAAGAGCTAGGGTACAGACCAGAGTCCAAGGAGGTGAGAGGATTCACCAGACAGAGTGGGGAGCAGAACAGGCAGACTGAAACACACTGCTGAGGGGAACAGCGGGCAAGGCAGGAGAGGTCTGCTATGCCATGTGGGTCCCCTCCCTGGCCGGCGGCAGGGATCGAACTCGTGCTGCAGTGGCTGTGGTTTGCTTCATAGTGCATTGCTTAACCCTCTGTCCCCCCAAAATTTATTATATCTAGACTTTATGTCCTGTATTTGTGCTGGATATTTTGATGAAGATTTAGTCATGCAGACTAGAAGAAAATTTATAAAAATAGGCATTTCATTGTTTTTAGGGAAATTGTAAATTGTCATCCCATTATCTCTTTATTATGTGCAATAATTTAAATTTCTAAATTTTAAAAAATTTTGTGTCCATTGTATAAAAATAATTATAGTCATTTCCATAAGATAAAAGAAAACCATTATCTATTTTTGGTAGGCAAGAATTTCTCTTAGAGAAGGAATCTTCATAGAAAGTATACTGCTATAATAGCCAATTTTTGACATCATTTTCATAGGAGATATAATTACAGTTTTGAAAGGTTTTCAAATGGCCTAATCACAGTCTATCACCTTATATCAAAATGGATTTCAACAAAAGAAGCTCACCAATGAATCAGTGCTTGTGGTTAATTTTTGTTGATTTGGTTGTGTCCAGGGGTAGAATTTTAAATATCTAGATGAATGGGATACAGTCTTCTCATCAACCTATCCTCTCTAAACATTTCTCTCAAACACATTTTGATAGAGATACAATACATCCTCAGTATCACTGTAGTTAGGTTATTGGAAATTGAGACTGGAAGCAAAAGGACACACAATGAAACCAATTTTCCCATAGGCTAGTTGATATAAATAAGAGTCAATTTCCTACAGCATATTTTTGCTTACAAAGCATCACCCAACTCCCAACTAAAGACCCAAAGCACTTCTAGTATTAAGCAATAATTTGTATTCATACATTCATTTTCCAGTCAACTCCACTTGTGCATCAAAGATGCCAAGAGCCTATGCCTGCAGCTACAAGGCCATAACCAGTCCTAGTCAGGATACCATTCCATTGCAAAGCACACTCACAACAACCCTCTTTCACACTGGGACAATTTAGACACACCAGTTGATGTGAACAGCTATGGGAAATGGGAGGAAATTGGAGTATCAGAGAAATAACCACATAGATGTTGGTAGATTGTACAAACTCCACACAGACAGTTCTTTGGGATTAATTGTTTTTTTCTACATCAGTATTCTAATAAAACGATCTTGAACAAAAAGATGTTATTTATAGACTCGTTTATAAGAAGGCAATGATGTTGGCATAATATCCTCTTAAAAAATACCTCGAGGTTTTTTTGATGAAACTGGTTGAATTTCAGTCAGACCCACTGTTTGTAACAGACCATTGATCCTTAAGGGAGTTAATGACATTCTCTTTTGAAAACTGATGAGCTTTTCATCTTATATAACTGTCTTATTAAACTTTTTGTACAATGAAATGTATTTGCTAATAATTTTGTCTTTTAATTTATACTACATACAGAAAATTGGAGATTCATACCGGGGCTACTGTGTAAGTGAAACTGAATTAGAAAGTATTCTAACATTTCACAAGCAGCAGACCCAGAGTGTTTGGGGAACCCGCCAATCTCCAAGCCCAGCCAAGCCAGCTACACGCTTGATGTGGAAGTCCCAGTATGTCCCATATGATGGAATTCCATTTGTCAATGCAGGTACTTTTTGAAAGAATTATTTTGAAAGGGTCAGCAATAGCCATGATCCACTGTGAAAATACGGCTTTTCTAAAGTAATACGTTTTTTCTTTTGCTAACTGTTAATAGATGAAAATGCATATTACACTAAAAAGAAAACTTACAGTAAGTATAATCAATTATTTTATGTTGTAAAATAATATTTTAGTCTGTTGGAGTGAAATAAATAATATTTTTTATAAACATGATGATAATTAGAAAATATAAATATTGAAATTCCAGGTAAATCTATTTAATAAATATTAACTAGTAGAGCAAGGCTCCCTTGTCTATTGGAGTCTTTTACATACAATCCAGGTAATTACTCCTCTGTCTTAATTGTTCTCAGGAGGCAAGTTTGTGTTCATTTTATGCAGCTAATAACTCTGGAGTTACTGTATAAAATTTGTATGCGATATTATATATTTTAATATTAACGTTCTTAATTGTCAGGTATGTTACATACAGTATTCTCAAACACTAAGCTAGTATTTATTAAAGTAGTGGGGTTTTAAGAAACTCCCAGAGATTCACCCTAGAAAGAGTCAGACCCCACCCAGAGAACCTAAAAATAAGTGATTTATTTCAGGATGGTAGCAGTACTGATTCAAAAGGAAGAGCCTTTTACTATTCTGGGAGTAAAGAGAAATATAAGTGATATGAGATAAATGCAAATTTTTCTATCCAGGTTTCATCGGTGTTATATAAAAAAAATTTAGTTTCTTCCCCTTCCCTAGTTCTAATCCTCACTGTGGAGCCACACAGAAATTTGGTATTTGTGTTTTTGGTTTTTATTTCTTCTGCTTTACCATACACATTTTTATTTATAATAATACATTGTTTTAAATATCTTAAAATATGTATAAATAAACCTTAGGCATTGCTGTATAAATTTTTCACTAGCCTTTGTTAAGATCTATCCAATGCTGCTAATTATAGATTCTGCTTAATTCAATTTAACTGTTATGTAACATTTTAGCACATGATCAAGTTACAATTATCTTTCTACCAGCCTTTTAAGTTTTTTCAACTTTTCAATATTACATAGAATGCTATAGTCTAACCTTCGCAATGTATGTTTTCTGTTGAAAAGGATGTACATTTTTCTTTTCTTTTTTTTTTTTAAAGATTTATTTTATTTATGCACACAAGAGCTGGGGTACAGGCCAGAGGTGTGGGCGGTGAGAGGATCCACCAGAGACAGGATGGGGAGCAGAACAGGCAGACTGACTGAAACGCTGCTGAGGGGAGCAGCGGGCGAGGCAGGAGAGGTCTGCTGCGCCGTGGTGGGTCCCCTCCCTGGCCGGCAGCAGGATTGCACTCGTGCTGCAGTGGCTGCGGTTTGCTTCATAGGGCGTTGCTTAACCCACTGCGCCTCCCTCCTTGGGAGGCCCCAAGGATGTACATTTTTCAAGAGTATATGCATTGAGATGTAATAGCTGAGTTGTGAAATATGCCCATTTCATCTTCACAAGATTATTTCAAATTATTCTCTGTAGTGTCTTTATAGGTCTAAAATTCTTTCTGTAAAGTTGTTTTGATCAGATGTAATTCAAAATCTGTATTTTTATAATACAGTATGGTAATATTACAGAATACTATAAAGTATTTTATAAACATTATCATTTAATCAGCCAAAGGAATACTTTATGGATAGTCACACTAAGAGGATTAAATAACAATAGAAAAACAGGTCAAGTTTTGCAGCCAAATGAGTCAAAAACTTTGATTTCTGAGCTTTTTAAATTGCAGGGATTGAGAACCTGTACCAATTTTTATTCATTTCAGCAATGCATAAATAATTCCCTCCCCCTCTGTCACTTCATGACTTAGCATTATTGGGCTTTTAAAAATATATCATAGAAATGTTCATATGTTTATCAAAGTGGAGGTAATGATACAGGGAATCCCATGTTCTAGTATCCATCTTCCAGCTTCAACAACCATAGTATCAGCACATGATCTGTTACAGGACAGAGAGAGGGGCACCCCAGAACGCCCAAACCTGTCTGCTCTAAATTGGTTCTGTCATCTGCCACATCAAAATAAAACATGCTCCTGTGAGTAAGACCTTTAGAGGAAAGGAACTTTAATGTAATTAGTCTGCAAACAATTAGTCTGCAATACAGGAAATGGGAATAATGGGAGAAGAATATAGTTTCCAAATCAAGCACCTATTCCTCCTCACGGGTAAATCCCCAGCCAAACAGTTGGCCCAAAGCAGGGCCTCTGAGGCCCAAAAGCCTGCCACAAATCTAAAGCACCTTCTAGTGCGTAGCCATGGGAGAGGGTCTGAAACAGCCAGACAAGTCTGGAGGGAAAATCACAAAATCAAAATCATGATTAATGAGACTATTTTATAACTTTCTTACATGCCTTTCATCCACATCTATTTCACCCTGTCAAAGACCAGAAAGCGAGTGCCACTTCTTTACATGTCTCTTATTACATGTACCTCCTTCAGGTCTCCTCCTTGCTCTCCATCCTGCTTTCTTCCTTTTCCAGTTTCCTCTCCAGCTTCTCCCTGCTCAGCTCCACCCTCCCTTAGTTGGGACAGGAAATCTGGAACCTCCCCTTTTTCTGGGGACCACCCTGTTAACAAATCCTGTCTCACCTCTATCCCTACCTGTTTGCACATTTCCCATCAAAATTGTTGATGATTTTACAACAATTTTCAGATATCATTTTATCTATAATTACTAAAGCATGTATTGATAAAGATAAAAATTAAATAATCCCATTATCATCCTCTAAAAGAATGAATAGTAATTTCTTAATGTCATAAAATATCTAGTATTCACATTTCTCCACCTCTAATTCCTTTCCATAGCTTTGTTCAAATTCACATCCAAACATAGTCCATGGATTACATTGGTTAATGCATATCTTAAATTACTTTCATCTAAAAATTTCTTTTCCCTCAGATAGTTTGTCCTGTAGAGTTTGCCACACCACATTCTAGATTTTGCTGATACATCTTTGTGTGTAGTTTGACATGTTTTCTTATCTCCTATATTTCCTGTAAACTGTTGGTTCTAGAGGCTTAATCAAATGAAGATTTGATTTTTGAAAGAATGTTTCACAGGTGTGCTTTATAGTTTATTGCTACCTGTGTGTCATGCCCTTTTGTGGTGGTAAGGTGGATCAGTGGGTTAAGCTGTTTTGGTTTTTGGTTTTACTTTTGGCCACCACGAAGAGTATGAGATAATATTTTTCTATTGTTTTAATTTGCATTTCCCTAGTTACTTATAAAGTTAAACATCTTTTATTTAATATCCTTTTCATTCTTGGGCCTCCCTGGTAGCCCAGGGGTTAAAGTCTCAGCACTATGAAGTTATCACCAGCCGCCTTGGCCTAAGTTCAGTTCCCAGCCAGGGAGCTAAGGCATAAGGCCAGCAGACCTCTCCTGTCTTGCCTGTTGCTCCCCTCAGCTGTGTATTTCAGTAGATCTGCCTATTCTGCTCCCCACTCTGCCTCTGATGAATCCTCTTAAACCCCACTCATGTGGCCTACACTCCAGTTCTTGTATGCATAATTTAAAAAAAAATCTTTTTTATTTTTTCTGAATTGCCTATTCATAGCTTGTGCCCATTTTTATATTTAGTTGTTTGTTTTTATTTTTGAAAATTATTTATGGTTCTTTATATCCTGCATTTTAAGTCTTTGTTATATGTTTATAAAATACTGTTTTTTAAAATGTTATTTTCCTTTTACCATTATTTATAGTATCTTTTAAATAGAAGTTTATAATTTTAATATCAGCTTTATTAACATTTTAATTTATAACTAGCATTTATGGTTTTATATTTTAAAAGTTTGATATACCCTATGGGGAATAGAATATTCAACTTAAAAGATTGGACTATGTAGTTTTCACATCTATTTATTTTTGTATTATCTTGTATGTAACAAATTATCCCAAACTTGGTAACTGAAACAACAAGCATTTATTATATTAGTTTCAGTGGATCAGGAATCTATGAATGGCTTAGTAATGTGGTTCTGCCTCAGGTTCTCTCACAGGACTTCACTTAAGGTATTGGCTGGAGCTGCTCACAGCCTGAGTGGGGAGGATCTGCTTCCAAGCTCACTCATGTGGCTGTTGGCCATGTGGCTTCTTTGCCATGTGGGCCTCTCCACAGAGCTCCACATGACAGCTGATTTTGCCCAGAGAGAGCAATCCAAGCAAGAGCTAGCATGTACCCAAGGCGGGAGTCAGTCTTTTTATAACCTAATATCAAAAATAACATCCTCTCACTTCTGCCCTATACATTAGAAGTTAGTTAATTAGTCTAGTTCATGCTCAAGGGGAGAGAATCGTACAAGGATCTGAGTAGAATTTAGGACTCATTGGGGGCCAAATTATTTTAACAGTCCATCTAGAAATAAAGAAATAAATAATTGCAAAAAGAAATAAAATTCAAATAACAATACTCATTAACATATGTAACATTTGCTGATTTCTATGTATAAAGCAATACATTTTATTACTAAAATCATTTCTATATTACTATCAATAAATGTTACAATAAACTTTTAATTTTATGTGTTAATATATCTTAGTGAGACTTACTGATGTTGTCTTTCTGTTAAATTGAGTAACTAAAAGCATAAATTTTGACATTGCCACCAACTCATTTTTAATCTAGTATCCAGAACAGATGGATACTTGAATTAATATCATTAGTTGATTTTGGCCCACAGGGAGTAGAGCTGTGGTCATGGAGTGTCAGTATGGGCCAAGAAGAAAAGGTTTCCAGTTAAAAAAAATCAGTGAACAGGAAAGCAGGTCTTGTCAACTCTACAAAGCCACTTGTCCAGCTCGGTAAGCTTTCTTTCCTTTTTCTTTATTTAATTCAGTACCTATGTTTGAATAGCTAATATGCATCTTTTTATTAACTTTAAACAGTGCCAAAAAGTGAAAGTAAAATCTTTTTCCTCTTAACCCTGCTCCCTAAGTCCATCTTCAAGAGTCAACATTTCTTACCAGTTTCTTGAGTAACCTTCCAAAGGTACTCTATATGCATGTATATACATGTGTATAAATATATGTGTCTGTGTATCCTCCTGTACCCTCATAAGCGTTGAAGATATTAGTAAAGTTTACTTATATTTTCCTTCTTTAAAGTTAGGTGGTAATATACTTTCTTTCCTACTGTGAATTCACATTAACATTCTATCCTTTGCTTTTTTTTAAATTTGCTCCTTTTTTAAATTCTCAGTTCATTTTAAAGTTGCCTCTATATTTGTACATAAAACACTATTCATTTGTTTATATTTTTGATTGATAGATGAAGTTAATTTTGTGATTCTTTTTTAATAATCATATATTCCATTGATGGATGAATTATCATTTATATGAGTCCTCTAATGATGGATGTGTAGACTCTGAGAAGTATTCTTTATTGTATACAAAATTGCAGTTAATAATATTGTATATATTTGTAAATTTGTACAAATATATTAGTAGGATAAATTCCTTCAGGTTGCTAAGACAAAAGTTTTATTTTAAAAAATGTTTACAAGTATTGCAGTGTTTTTTTGAGAGGTTTTACCAATTATATTTATACCAGTATAAATATTACTGCTCTTGTAAGAATGAAAATTATGAAACAACTAAAGATTTTTATAATGTCCTTTGTTAATTTTAATTTTAGATATAGAAAATTTTAAATTATCAGCTAAAATAAATTTTTAGGCAATAACATGTATAGATCAAATATAATTTATCTTTGAAACATTTTAAGGTTATTGTTGTCCTTACAAACCTCAGCATTCTCAAGTTTCTTTTTTTTTTTTTTGCATACAAGAGCTAGGGTACAGGCCAGAGGTGTGCGGGGGTGAGAGGACAGAGCGTGGAACATAACAGGGAGATTGATGGAAATATACTGCTAAGGGAAACAGTGGGCGAGGCAGGAGAGGTCTGCTGCACCACGTGGGTCCTCTCCCTGTCCAGGGATCGAACTCCTGTTGTTGTGCTGCGGATGCTTCACATTATGGTGCTCAGCCTGCTGCGCCACCAGGGAGGCCTCATTCTCAAGTTATAAAAGGCAGTTTTGAAGGTTTCTCATGTATTAGGTCAGTGTTTACTTTAGCTAATATTTAAAATATATCTGTGAGACAAAAATTTCAGCTGCATTTTAAACATAAGCACTATAAAATTTTAGTTATAGCTTTGGAAAAAATTCCTGTGTTTGAGAAAATAAGTTTATTCTCCATCATTTTTCACTCTTTCTTTGAGTATGCTATGCCCAGCCACTGCATTGGGAAGAGAGGAGATAAAAGAGAGGTAGGATTTCACTTAATCAGGGCCTCCCTGGTAGTGCAAGGGGTTAAGTATGAAACAGTCCACAGCCACTGAAGCATGAGATCTATCCCCAGCCAGGGAGCCAACCTACATGGCATGGCAGACCTCTCCTGTCTTCCCACTGCTCCCTTAAGCAGTGTATTTCAGTCAGTCTGCCTGTTCTGCCCCCCATTCTGTCTCTGATGAATCCTCTCATGTACTACCCCCCACCACCTCTGGCTGTGTGCAACTCTTGTGTGCATAAATAAATCTTAAAAAAATGATTTTACTTAATCACAGACAATTTAAAATATGTTTTGAGGCCTCCCTGGTGGCCTCTGGTTATACATCTCAGCACTACCACCTTGAGAGCCCACCACGACAGCTTGAAGTCAATCCCCAGCCAGGGAACTAACCTAAGTTAACAGTGTATTTCAGTGGATCCATCTGTTTTGCTCCCCTCTCTGTCTCTGGTGAGTCCTCTCACCCCTGCACCTCTTGCCTATACCCTAGCTTTTCTATGCAAAATAAATAAAAACCTTACAATAAAGGAATAATTCTTTAAAAATATTGTTTGGGTAGATTAGAAAATTGAAGACTGTTGGAGAACATAAGAGTATAGTATATAGTATCACATGTTTGGATGAACTATCTTTAGAGGAGGAATATATTTATGGAAACTAATTAACAAAGTCTATCTTAACTTGGATACTGAAGTTTAATTGAATTTGAGTAAAGAATTAGAGGAGCAAGGTGTTACAGGCCAGGAGAACTATAAAGATATGGGGTGACTACATATTTGGTATTAGAGGGAAAGAAACATTGAGATCACAAGCTTCACAGGAAAAACAATTTTATATTTGAAGCAATTAAAAGTAAGTCTAGGTAAACAAGCTAGAATAATATGGAATGCCTTCAGTACTATCATAAAATTCATACTTAATATTAGATAGATCCTTGAACAGAGAAGCACAAATGTGAATATTTATTAAGTATATTAAGTAGATCTCAGTAATGAAAGTATGTAGACACAAAGTTCTAGAAGTATTAAGTCATATTTTAAAAGAAATCCAAGTATAAGATGTTTGCAGCTTCCAGAGAATGGAGAGGAGCCAAATCCTGCAAATAAAAACAAAACAAATACTTTAATGTCCATAAATGTTTAGGTATTTTTTTACTGAAGTCATAATTATTAATTTGCTAAGTATTATCCACTGAGAATATTACATATCTTTTACATAGTCCTCTGAATGCTCTCTCGATTATTTAAATTTTCTCTCAGTTTTAATGCTTGAACTTCAGGTTGATAAGTTTGGTTTTTTTGGATTATAATGAAACAAATTCTGCTTTTTCTTATAAAAAAGGATTTACATTAAAAAGGTACAGAAATTTCCTGAATATAGAGTTCCTACAGACCCCAAAATTGACAAGAAGATAATTCGAATGGAGCAGGAAAAAGCCTTTAACATGCTAAAGAAGAACTTGGTGGATGCTGGTGGTGTTCTTAGGTATGGCATTTATATAGTTCTTTTATTCTATATATTTTTACATTTGCTAGAATTCTTTAAGAGAAATTTTAATTATGTTTTCTAATTATTTGATTAAGAAATGGTTTTATAAAATAGATGCCTCACTAGTAGTTCCCTGAGTATTAAAATGATTTCCTACTGTTTAAGCCAGTAAGTTTATGAGCCACATGTTTTGGATAATTCTGACCAAAGCATTATGTATATCACATGGAAGTTTTTTCCCAAAATAACAATACATATTTAGCAATACATTTCATTATATATTTAGAACTTTGTTTCAGATAGTTATTAGGAGCCAAACTTGGTGTGGTCTGTATAGTTTTAAAACCCATTTTTCATTACTTATGGCAGCCAGAAATGAATAATTATAAGTCTTTCATAAATTTCCATTTTTTAATTTTATATATTTAAGACATTAAGTACCAAGATATACTAGCTTTCATTTATGTGTCAGTCAAGGTGTAATGAGATTAAGCTTATGAAATAGTTTTTATGTGACTTTAAAAATACTTAAACGTATGTGAAAAATGAATAGACAATAATCAGATCCTTCAGTTTGGAGAATATTGTGAATGATTTTAAGTAGGCTCCTTTCATGCATTATCTGTCATTACAAACATTTTGTACAAAAATATCAATTAAAACAGTATCCTATTAGATCAGCTCATTTTCTAGTGTCTGTACTGCAGTATGAAAGAACTTTATTCTCCTTTTAATCGAGTCTCTTGTTTATTGGGTGAAATTAACTTAATATGAAATTTAAGTAAATACATATATCCTACATATATACATATACATATATGCATATATCCTGCTCCCTCCTTAACTTTTTGGCTGTAAGGAAACTATGAAGGCTTACCAAGATTTTGATTTAATTGAGTATAAAGCCAATCTTATAAGAGTTAAGAGAAGACATTTAATATTTTACCTACATTTATTACTCAATTTAAAAAAATTTATACATATTTAGTGTAATGTACTCAATTTTTTTCTTAAAAGAATATCCTTTTTCTTAATGAGTAATAAGAAGCTATGATTCTTGCCTTGACTAATACATTTTAAATATTTTCTATTGTCAGGTGGTATGTACAGTTACCTACACAGCAAGCTCATCAGTATCATGAATTAGAGACTCCTTGCCACCCTTTATCACCTTCCCCTTTTCCTGTGTCCTCTCTTGAAGAAGAGGAAACTGCAATTAGAGATGAGAACTGTGCATTACCCTCACGTCTACATCCTCAAGTTGCACATAAAATTCAAGAATTAGTATCACAGGGAATAGAACAAGTATATGCAGTAAGGAAACAGCTAAGGTACAATAAAAACAACTTGTCCTTCCACATTTTTCATTTTTGTAGATTTAAGTAATGCTCTTAGCATTATGTATATTTTCTAGTATATATTATAGTAGATAAGGAATATAGTTTATTAAAATAATCTAATTTCTGAACTGATCATTTTCTAGCAGATGCTTGGAAATCCTTGAGTAATAATTCACATTATTCATTTAAGACATTCTATATTCAGATTTGGTAAATTACACTATTTCTAAGTGATATATGAATTGAATTGTATAATAAATACCTTTGCAGAAAAAGTCCTTGTTGAACCAAAGATTATAAAATCTAGGACAAGGTATTTTTTTAAATTTATTTGAAATGCAATTAAATTTTATTGCCACAAAAGAATATGGGTAGTTCTTTGACTAATGGACTTTTATATGTAGCACTCTGGTCTAATTTTATTGATAGTCAGGATATAATTATTCATGTTTGATACTATGTGTATGTCAGGCATTGTGCTAACTTTATGTGCATAATCTCATTGTTATAACTATAAAGTGGGTATATTTATCCCCATTCTGCAGTTGAGAAAATGGAGACTCAGAGTGTTTAAATAACTGCTTAAAAGGTAAAGACAGAACTGAATACTAGGTCTAAACTAAACAGCCTGTTCTCTTCACCATAGTTTCTGCTATTAACTGACTTTTTTCCTACTGATTATTATGTAGTCTAACCTAAATAACACAATGAGTGTCTTTTAGAATTATTTTTTAGAAGATTTATTTATTTATGCATTTAAGAACTGGGGTATAGTCTAGAGGTGTGGGGGCAAGAAGCAGGGGAAGTGATTCACCAGAGACAGGCATATCTGCTAAAATGCACTGCTGAGGGAATCAGTGGGTGAGAGAGACAGGAGAAGTCTGCTGTACTATGTGGGTCAGTTCCCTGACTGAGTATAGCTTTGTAGTGCTATAACTGAACCTTTTGCACCACCAGGGAGACCTTAAATTATTTCTTAATATATGACATTTCTTATTAGGAGCTTTCTTAGACACTTTATATTAATTTCCATTGAGGCGTTACAACAGCTGTATTTTGTAAAGCCATCCACTATAAAACCTATTTGCTATTTACTGAACTTAAGAACAGAGTGTAATGCAGCTCTGACATGGTCTCAAAAGGGAATACATAAAGCATATATGTAATGAACTTTATTATTTCTCTTGTGTATTTTTTACACAGTTATTTGAAAAACTTCTATTTCTTTTGTCTACTTGTAAATTCATATGGAATTAATTCATGCCTTTTTGAAGCAATATAGCATGTTTTTGCTTATAACCTGGGTCAGTACCCAAAGCTCTCTTGCTTATTAGGTATGTGTATAATTTGGGGCAAATCACTTAACTTCTGCAGCCTTCAGTTCCCTTGTCTGTAAAGTGGGGATACTTGTACCTACTGCACAGTAAAAGTTAGACAATTGATGTGATGTGTTCAGTATATTGTCTGACTTATGAATAAGCATTTAAAAACATGTTTAACTAGCAATAGTGATTCCTCATAAAAATGTGAAAGTTCATTCTAAGATATACAGATGTTAAACCAAAGAAAGCATATTTCCTTTATCTGCATGAATTCTCTGATTTGGTTTTATGGAAAATGAAAAATTGAAAGACAAATTTCTTATAAACCTGTAAACCATTCTTTACAGAAGTTTGTCCTAAAAGAAAGTCTTTATCTTTATGTTTCTACTCTACCTTATATTTTCCACAGAAAATTTGTGGAGCGGGAACTGTTCAAACCTGATGAGGTGCCTGAAAGACATAATTTATCCTTTTTTCCAACTGTAAATGATATAAAAAATCACATCCATGAAGTACAGAAATCCTTGAAAAATGGAGATAATGTGTATAACACAGAGATTATTCCAGCAACGGTAGGATTACAACAATAATTCCTTATTTTATGTAAACTTTCTCAGTTTCTGTTACTACTTAGCCTAATAATAGTGGTTAAAATTAGGCCATATAAATAACAGATATTAAAAATAATAGTAGTATTATTTTTAAGAGGTACAAACACTGTGAGCTCTCAGCTGATGATTTAACCAAAATTTTGTATATTCTCTTGGGTAGAAATATGATTGAATTTCCAACTTGGACTAAAATAACAGTAGTAACCTTTTGAAAATCAACATTTTATCTCCATGAAAGGTGTATCTTATTCATTTAACAGACATTTATTAAATACATACTGCTTATAGCTCCCTTTTTAAAAAAAATATATGGGCAACTTGAAATAGGATAATTCAGTTTTGACTGAATATACAAAGGGATAATGTTAGTTCTATATATCATTTATAGATATAAATTTTGCCGCATATCATGATACTGTATATTCTTCATGAATACAGTATTTTTCCAAGAAAATTTTACCTACTCTGAAGCAATTACTATAATTATCTGAAAACTACTAATTATGAAACATAGTAATTATAGCATTAAAGTCTCAGGCATAATATCTACTGCTCTTCAAAATTTTGCTGTCCAAATTCAATAACTAAATAGATTCAGACTTGTTTAAGCTAGAGCTACTATTCTTTCTATCCAAAACTCTTAATTATTTACTACCCAAAATTCAGGTACTGAGACAGATTTGGTTAGCAGTGGTCCTTGCATCTACGTTTCTGTTTGCGTTCTTGTTATCAGAACTTGAGAGGGTAATATATTTAGGTAGTTAAGTATATCTGCGCTTTAAGAATATGAACATGTGAAGAGAGAATTGCAGGAAAAAGCATAACTATACTATGACTGAATAGAATATGACAATTATATTAATGATTGAAAATATTTTTTGATATGCTTTGTTAATTTTACTAAAGTAAATGTTCAAAAAAAAATGAAATAAATGTTCCCATTTCAGCTTCAGTGGACTACAGATAGTGGGAATGTTCTGAGAGAGACTGTAACAGTTACATTTGCAGAAGGTAAGTCACCTTTAAATTATGAAATAAACAATGTTAAAACTGATTGCTAAAATGGTTAATTGTAAAACTAGGCTAATTCCATTAGTGAGATGCCTTGATCATAAAACTTTTTATGGTTTGCTTTTTTTAAATATACATTCTTAATCCTCTTTTCTCAGTAGTCAAAGCTGTTTCTACCCTTTGTTCTATTTGCTAAAAGCATTTTTTTTCCTCTTACATGGCAAACTGCTCTCAACCTAAAATGGCAATCTCAATAATTGCTCTCTTAACTTTACCCCCATATAAGGCCAAATATTTACTCTTCTGTATTTACCTCTCATTTAACATGTGTTCTTTTGTTTTATCATCTGTATTTTTCATTGTGATTGGAGCTGCTCAGGGATATGGATTGTGTTTTGTCAAGTTGACATATCTAGTTTCTTGCATTATACCTACTAAAAAGTTAACTCCTTAATAAATGCTTTAGAATCAATAAATGAATAACATATACAGTGAAATTATTTCTTTATTCTTCAATTTATTAACTTTTAATAAATTGTTACTTTGGAGACAGTAACTTTTTTTTTTTTAAAGATTTATTTATTTATACATACAAGAACTGGGGTAGAGGCCAGAGGTGTGTGGGGTGAGAGGATTCCTGGGAGACAGAGTGGGGAGCAGAACAGGAGGATCTACTGAAGCACACTACTGAGAGGAACAGTGGCTGAGACAGGAGAGGTCTGCTGCGCCATGTTGGTTATCTCCCTGCCCGGGGATTGCACTTGTGCTGCAGTGGCTGCGATGCTTCATAGTGCAGTGCTTAACTCCTTGCGCTATCAGGGAGGCCCTCAGAGACAGTAACTTTTAAATTCTTTAGCATTATTTAACTTTTCTGCCTATATTTCACTCACTATGATAAATTCTGTGCATAAAAGAGAAGCTTCCTGTTTCATTGAATTTGAAGTGTAATGAGAGAAAAAGATACTGAACAATTATACTCTAATTAATTACTACTGTAAAAAATACCATGAGAGAATTGTGCAAAATTTTGTAGAAATAGTAAAAGCGATGTATAACTTAGGGGAAGTGTCACTTCGCAAAGCAATTTTTTAAACTAAGAACTGAAGAATGAATAGGAATTTGCCAGTCAATGAATATATTTGAAGTCTAAACAAGAAAGATCAAGTAATTTTAAGGAACTTAAAACATTTGAGTTTAGACAACTACTTGGAGATAATGCTGGATAAGCAAAAACACATCTAGCAGTCTCTTTCAGTTGTCTTGATGATATGTGATAGTTTAGACTGTAGTTGGTGGCATTTAAGTTAGAATTGAACATATTTAAGAGTTATTTTAAAATAGAACTTTAAAATTTTAAGGTAGAAAGGCCTTGCTATTGAATAGTTGTGTGAGGTGAAAGAGTAGGAATGATCTGGAGTGACTTCTGTGTTTCTTCCATGAGCAATTGAATAATAATTGAATAAACTGAGTAAATGTTTGAATAATTTTTTAAATAATTGAATAAAAATAATAATTGTGTTAATATTGGATTTAATAGCATTGGCATAAGAATAGTGTATTGTGGTGGGTGAGAGTAAAAAAGATCATAAGATCAGTTTTTAAAACTTGAAATTCAAACCTCCCTGGTGGCGCAAGGGGTTAAATATTGCATTATGAAGCATCCACAACCACTGTAGCACAAGTTAGATTCCCAGTCAGGGAGGTGACCCACATGGCACAACAGACCTCTCCTGTCTCACCTGCTGCTTCCCTCAGCAGTGTATTGCAGTAGATCCTCCTGTTCTGCTCCCCACTCTGTCTCTCGTGAATCCTCTCACCCCCCCACACCTCTGGTCTGTACTCCAGTTCTTGTATGCATAGATAAATAAATCTTTAAAATAAATAAAACTTGCGATTAGGCCATTTAAATGGAGTAGGATTGAAAGGAAACATATTAGGTTGTTGAAAGGTGAATAGGAGATGAATGGAGACAGTGTACACCATTTATGGAGTTGAGGAAAGGTATCTTATGGCATGAAAGACCTGAAGAGAGATGAAAATGAAGAAGGTAGTTGATAGTTTCAGTAACGGAAAGTTGTGGAAATTTCTACTTTAAGGCTTCTCTTTTCTCTCTAAGACTATTAAGAATTAGAAAAGATTTCAGGAAGGGTGACCAAGATTTGAGGAAAATTGAGACTTTGTATCCCTGATGAAGAGTAAGAGAAACATTGTAAGACTGTTAGGTATATTTGAATGTCCAACTGAGGTTAGTGATCTTGAATTGGTAGTAGTAACAGAAAGCTTCTTTTCCAGTAGTATTCAGTTTCACATATATGGGTATTAGAAGTCATTTTTATCCAGTTAGCATTTTACTAGGAGGCTATGACCAAAGACAATAGAATGACTACAATTATAATCCAAGACTTTGTTAGATGGAGAGAGAATTTTATTAAAGAAGAAGTTGATGGATCTGAAGAAAACTAAGGAATCATTTGATTGGTGGCACATGAAGTGGAAGAACAGTTACAGTGCAGTGCCTGAACAAAAGCCTAGAGGAATAAGAGGTTATATTCAGACAGTGGGATTTTTGAAAAAGAGATCTTATGATCCAGTATATGCCCACAGTAGCGAGTGGGTGGCTGTAGCAGACTAAAGTAGGAAAATTAGAAGGAATAACTTAGAAATAAACCCATTCACACTATAGTCAATTTATTTTTATCTTTGTTATTTTTTAGATTTATTTATTTATGCATTCAAGAACTTAAGTAGAGGCCAGAGGTGCAGGGGGTGAGAGGATTCACCAGAGACAGAATAGGCAGATCCACTGAAATAAATACACTGCTGACAGAAGCAGTGGGAGAAACAGGAAAGGTCTCCTGCACCTTGTGTATTAGCTCCCTGGTGGGGGAAGGAACTCACGCTCAAGTTGTAGTGACTGTTGGCTGGCAATAGCTTGATAGGACTGATACTTTAACCTCTGTGCCCCTAGAGAGGCCCAAATTCTTAGTCTTTTTCAAACCTTTGACTTTATTTCCTATTACCATTCTTACAGCAAGGATTTTAATAATGTGCGGTACTGTAGAAACCATGAAAATTAGTGTAATAGTTTGTTTTTTAATGTAATTTAGGAAATTCACCAGGAGAATCAGTTACCACCAAAGGAGAAACACATCAAACAAGGGGTTCTTTGTCTCCAGAGCCAGCCCCCTTGTTGTCCTCACTTTCTTCATTTCAGCCAAAAATATTTACACAACTACAGGTGGGTATCCAGTGAAACAGCCAAAATTGAGCACTTTCGTCTTCGGTCTTCCTTCTTCTGAGCATTTTAACAGAATTACAATAGTGATCAAAGATATTTTCATTATTCATTTTCTGATTTTTTTATGTCTTGATCTAAGATGATAATTTAGCAATATGTTTTGAAAAAGTTTGGGTTGAAATGCTTGTGATAAAATTTAATTGTGCTATATACTATTTTTCCTCTGGTTTTTGTTTCTATCCTCCTTTTATATTTGTAATAACTACTCATTCTATTTTTTTTTAAACAGAACTCTTTTTTTAAAAAGATTTATTTATTTATGCATACGAAAGCTGGGGTTCAGGCCAGAGGTGCTGGGGGTGAGAGGATTCACCAGAGTGAGGAGCAGAACAGGCAGATCTACTGAAATACACTGCTGAAGGGAGCATGAGGCAAGGCAGGAAGGGTCTGCTGCACCATGTGGGTTGGCTCTCTGGTGGATTGAATTAGTGCTGCAATGGTTGCAGATAGCTCCATAATACTGAGACTTAACCCCTTGCACCACCAAGAGGCCCTATATTCATTTTATTCTAATTTATGTTATAAGAGTAATACATCCTGTATGAGAAAAATCATACCTAGTAAATTCAAAATTTTGATATAACTCTTTTTGGTTTAAAAGGGTTTGCAGTTGCAACCAAGATTCACCTCTCCTGATGGATCACCAACTCTGATATCAGTAAATAATCACCCTTCCTCCAGTCCTTCAAGACTTCTGGACTCAATAGGAAGTGATGTAATGAATAATAATTCTCTACTGCTTGGTCAGAGTCATAGCCTTCAAACAGATACATGCCTAACCCAAAACAATAGTGTTGCCTCTACAATGGATAACCTTCCAGGATCAGATCAAAATCTGGTTGCAATGGATCAGTTGGTGGAAGATGAAGATATTGAGCCTGCAGAGAATCTGGAAAGAAGTGTTCATCAGATTCTTCTGGGAGATGTGCAGACCATTCCAATACAAATTATAGACAGCCATCCAGCTCTTAGTAAGTTAAAATTAGCATATATTATTTTTTTAAAAAAACCCTGGACTATCATTATTACACTACAAAAAAAACTGGCATTCTGACTCTGGGTTTTTGTATATAAACAAGGAAAACTATAAGAAGGATATGAAATATTTCATTAGTATGAGTTTAATAACTTTTAAATTTAAGAGTTACTCTACATTGAAGTTATTTACTCCCTAACTAATTAGTTTACATAGAAATTTTGTGGTGATATGAAATTAGAATGGTCTTTTTAGGATGCATGACAATAAAAAAATTAAAAAAGAAAGCTTTTAGTATAGAAGTATTTATGGAAAAATTGATGTGTACACAGGCATAAAGAAAAAAGGAATGAAACTGGCAGATAAGACGATTGAAAGGAAGATTTTCAGTTACAGACTTAAATGTTGAGTCTTATGGAAAGTGAAACTAGTAAGACCTGGGGACTGGGCTTCATTGAAGACCTTTTTGCCTTTCTTTTGGAATGAGCCCAGTAAACATAATAATAATAATCTCTTAACTCCTCCTTTACCTCTGTCACTTCCTTTCACACAGATTGTTCTGTTGGGACATTTTGTGGGAAAGGATTTGCTATTTGCTTTGAAGAACAAATCTTCTTAGAAATTATGCTTAGAATATATAAAGTATTTCTCCTCCATTCTTAGTCACCATTCTTCAGGGTTGGGAAAACTGAGTTAGTTACTTCCAGAAAAGAATCATTGTCTTCTAAATTTATTGGACACATTACTTTTAAGAAAATTTATACATAATTCTGATGCACTTTTAACTACTGACAAACTTTAGAATAGAGAGGGAAAAGCAATATACATGAATAAATTCTCACACCAACTTCATGAAATAGTTAGTGGTGTTCCCATTTTATAGATGGGAAACTAAGGCTTAGGGGGCAAAAATCACATCTAATAAGTGAGCAAGGTCTTAAACTCAGATCTGTCAGCTTCCAAAGCTTCTTTTTATTCTGACATATTTGCTGCCTCTGCATTGTTCCATGGTAGAGTTTCTGGGAACTCTAATTAAGACTGCTTTAGAGAGCACTGTATTTGGGATTGAACTGCATGGTTTATTGAAGTAGTATTTCTGAGGGGCTGTTTCACCTGAAAATTAATTATCAGGTCACTCAAATCCACTGGTTTTCTCTGTGCCTTGGCTAAACTCCAACACATTCATACGTAGTGATAATTAGGTGTGTTCACACTCTTTACTAAGCAAATATAATCCCGTTCACCTTGGTTCTCTTCTGTAACTAAGAAATTAATATTCCTGAAAAAGAGTAAGATTTGATTGTAGGCATCCAATCAGCCAGCTTACAGTAATGCTGCTGGTCTGCTACATTAAGATTTATTTGGTCATCACTTTGAATTTAAAATTGTAAATGCATTTTGAATGTTATAAGTAAGCAAATATAGTTCAGGTATTTAAGTCAGAGCTATCATTTAAGACATTGCATGTTTTTTTTCTAAATTATGTGTGAGCTTTCTTTAAGGAAGGAATATTTTTCTTGATATGTGACCTTATATGCAAACCATGTGGTAATACATCTATGAATTTGTAGTACACATGCCTGCTATTTGTCTTACAAATCATTATAGTGGAAGGCTTCTTGAATTTTGATTACATATTTTTTTATAAAGCATTTTGTTTGTTTTTTAAAAAATATTTATTTATGCATACAAGAGCTGGGGTACAGGCCAGAGTTGTGGGAGGTGAGAGGATTCACCAGACAGTGGGGAGCAGAACACCGCAGTCTAACTGAAACACACTGCTGAGTGGGCAAGGCAAGAGAGGTCTGCTGCGCCATGTGGGTCCCCTTCCTGGCCAGCGGCCTGGATCAAACTCGTGCTGCAGTAGCTGCCATTTGCTTCATAGTGTGTTGCTTAACCCACTGTGCCACCAGGGAGGCCCTGATCACATATTTTTAAAGATATTTAAGTTTCACTTGATAAAATTATAAGGAATTATAAAATTCCTTATGGACTACTTTTTTTTTTTTTAGATATTCTTTTTTTTTGAAGATTTACTTATTTGAGCATATAAAAGCTGGGGTACAGGCCAGAGTCGTGGGAAGTGAGAGGATTCACCAGAGACAGAGTGGGGAGCAGCACAGGCAGATTGACTGAAGCACACTGCTGAGGGCAGCAGTGGGCAAGGCAAGAGAGGTCTGCTGCGCCATGTGGGCCCCCTTCCTTCCCGGGGATCGAACTCGCACTGCTGTGCAGTAGATGCTTTGCAGTGTGGTGCTCAACCTGTGGCACCACCAGGGACGTCCCTGGACTACTTTTTTAAGAGTGCAGTAGAGAATAAATTTATAGAGTTCTTTATAGATTGTTTTATTTCATTGCTAGGAGCATACTAAACGATTTTAATCCATGACTGTTAAGTGTCAGGACTGAGTTTGCAAATATACCAACTGCTTTTCTGAATAACTTTATTCTTTTTCCAAAGTGTTAGTTTTTGCCATGCCTCTAGATTTGTATAATTCTAAAATCCACTGTTATAAATTATATTAACCTTTTGGATTTTCCTTTTATGTTTGATTTAAAAGTTGAAGAAAACTCAGAAGGTTCAATTTCTATGAATCAAGTCAAGCAAGAACCCAAAGAACCAACATTGTCCATGGAAGCAAAAATTTTAGACTGTAAGAAATTATCTGCTACATAAATTATTGAAGCTCCTCATAATTTACAAGTCTGGTGACTTCTGATGTCATAAAAAAGAAGGTGAATATTGTCAAAGCACAGCATTGTAGTTGTGAACTGAAGACTGATTTGATGAGCATCTTGGATTTAAAACTGATAATGTTTGTTGCCAATTCCATATTTTTACCTTAAGAGATATTTAGTTCCTATTTTGTATAATTCTTATGCTTTTTGATTATCTAATAAGGCCAGTATTTCCAAAGAAAATTTGAATTTAGCCATGTCTATATACAAATAGTTATCTCAGTCACCCTCTGGAAATAGAGTTTGGGATTTTTAAAAGGGTAAAAGAACCACAACAGAAAAGTGTGTGTGTGTGTGTGCGTGTGTGTGCGCGCACGTGTGCATTGACTTTAAGTTCCTAAAGAATTTATTCTTTTTAAAGATATGTAGTTTTTTGTTTTTTGCTTTTTTAAATTTGCAGGTAGATGAGAGTCTATCTCATTGGGAAAGATAAAATAATATATTTTACATCGTGACACAAAGCCCAGTAGTCACATCTGGAAACTGTATAGTTGCATTTAGCTTCTTCCTTTATAATTTTTATACTTATAGGTACAAATTAATACCTTACTAATAGTCATCTAGTAGAGACTTAAAGTGTCTTGGTAAGTATTAAGAATTTTAAATTTATTCTGATAAGCAACAGAAATAAATGTATATTCCATCAATTTATGTAGCATTATAGGTGAAACACTACTTATGGGTAAAGATGTAAAAATTGAGATAATTCAAAAAGAATAATAGAATTCCCTGGTGTTTGCAGATAATTGGAGAACTTTTTGATATCAGCAGAGGACTTTTTTTCTCCCATTTTGTATTGAAGATTCAACTCTGGTTAGAAAAGAATTTGAGTTGTGTTTATTTTTCTGTGCTGGAGTTCTTACTGAACTGATGGTATTAGAATTTATAGTATTTCAAGGTAAGTATTTATAATTTGAAATTTAGCTCATTTAAAACATTAAAACAACCAATGTCATATTTGCTTGTTGAGTAAGTGCATCTTCTTTGAACACTTAATAAGCACTAATCTATATTTCACTATGAGCTTTCTTTTGTGAAGAAATAAACTTAGTTATTTTTCCCTCAGAGACCATTTGTGGGTACTTTGAAATCTTATTGGTAATGAATAAGGGTTTTAAATGCATATTAATGTTTAATATTCAGAGCATGCCAAATATAATACAAAATTTAACCTTAATACAATTCATTTTTGCCTTTTCTAAGTCTAATCTCCATTCTTAATTCCCTTTAATAGTTTCAGGTACAAAACATGTATAAGTATGAAGCACTGTCCGTTCTAATAGAAGTGAGTGGAATTCTAAAATTCCTTGCACTTTAGATTTATACCCTGTTTAAAATGTATTATTTATATCCCTATTTAATACAGATTAAATATTCAGTTACATGTATGATTTTTAATAGAATTACTTTTTGCTAAGAATTGAAAAAATTGTCACTTTGCCCTAACCCTCACCCTAACCCTAATGGCAGGCTGTCAGATCTGATTATGTTATGCTAATTAAGCACAATCTTAGTTACATCAAACCGGGATTTCTCTTAGTCTGTATTTATTTAAAAAGAATAAGTCCAAAAATAAAATAGGTGTAAGTCCAAGGTCATTTATATTTTAGCGTTGTATTGTAGGGTTTTTGTTTTTTCATTTGTTATTTCTAGTTTTTATGGAAACTTTTTTTCAGCATTTTAAATAATAGCTATCACCTTTCAATAACAGTAATGGTTTACTATTAAATGTTTCACCAATTGAACTATATAGTTTTGGAGACATTTCTTTCTTTTTTGATGTTGAGTTGTTAAGGAGAAATGCTTGTTAAAATATAAACTCTAGTCAGTTATCTGTGGAGATGAGAGGTGTCAGAGGATTCAGGCTTTGGAACTTGACCAAGAACAAAACATAGTTTAAAAATATTTCTCTGATTTCATTCTATGTGAATGTCTCTCTGGCTATTGTTTTGCTTATGTCACAAGAACAGAAAGTTATAGTACATCCTCCCCCAACACAAAAGAGAAAAGAGAATGTTAAGGAATATTTAATCCCTAATTGTATACTCTTTTGGTTTTTAGGTTAAAAAAAAAATGGAACTATCAATATTTTCATGTAAGTATTTCAATGAGTAACTCCTTAAAAATGGTTTCTAAATTAGTTTTTAAAAATTCATTTGTCCTATAAAAATGCATGTTCAGTCACAGTATATCAGTATTGTATTTTAAAGGTGCTTAGCATCACTTTTTAAAAAGTATTTATGTATTTAAAATATTCGACTATTTTTTAAATGCACAAGGTGTTAAATACAAGTGCACAAAGTCTTTAGCATCTATATTTGGCATTCTCCTAACAGCTCTACAGCAAAGTTTGACTTAATGCTCTTTTGTGTCCTGTATTACAAAGTATAGCTGTATTAGTAAGTGGATATTCAAAATAAAAAGTCAAAAGGTCATAATGACAGCTGATTTGTTTCCTCATTGTTGTTTTCATGTTCCAAGCCTCCAAGTGAACTTTGTATATACTACAGTGAATTATAAATAAACATAGCCATGATGGGTCTTTCCCTCAGTAATAATTTTCTGTGTAAGTAGTTAACATATTTAAAAGGTAAAGCTTTTATATATTGTGCAAAGACAGTGTTTTCTAAAACTCAAAAAAGTCATAGAAAACATACAGAGATCTGGTACTGCATTAGAATTTCTAATTTTGAGGCCCACTAGCTTGTGTTTCTTCTTTATATACTGTCAATACATAATCATGTGAGTATGAGAAAAATGTTGCTTAATTTATACCAGGTTTAATGTGTGTGTGTGTGTGTGTATATATCTGTGTGTGTATATGTCTGTGTGTGTATGTATATACACACAAATACATACACACATATATACATATATAGTAAGTTAATGTATAGTGTCCTTGTTAAAATTAATTTTTCATTAAAATATTCTGTTATTTTTCTTAAACTTGTTTTTATAATTTTTCTGGAAATAGTTTTGTTCATCTTAAAGATGCTGAATAAACATTTTATTACTTGAAAATTTTGGCTACAGACTTATTTTCAATTTGAAACCTGGTAGTTTTTAGGCATAAATACCAGTAACTCCTGTAGGATTATATTTGGGTATATATATGCATATAGTCCTCTCAACTTAGCCAACCATCAGCATTTTAGAACAGTGCATGTACTAAGATATAAATTTTTTTCTTTTCCCATATTTTGGCCCTGTGACATCTTTATATACAGCTTTGTAGTTTAGGAGTAATGGCAGAAGCAGAAGTTTCATATTTGAAAAGGAGGATCATTAATTTTTTTCCCCAGAGAAATGTGACTTTACAGTAATCGTCATCATATATAGACATTCTACTGTCACTAATAATAGTAATAATAATAAACAACCATGCTATTTCCTGTGATGAAATTTGGAAGACCATCTGTGTTTGTAATGGGCTTACTCATCTATTGCAACTATTATCACAATAGGCTTTTTTAGAGAAGAAAAATCAGAGACTCTCAGAGCTCAGGTACCAGTGTTTATAGGGAAGAAGATGGAGAGTGTATCTGACATTTTCAAGTATCTGATAGTTCTGCTTCACTAATGAAATCCTTCATTCAAATATCAGATTCAACTAAACACAGTAAAGTACAGCACTGTATGTAAGGAGAAATTAAAATAGACAGGTGAATGAATGCAAACCCTTGCACAGGGTCCTCTAAATACTACCCTCATCCAGGAGAGTCTGGTTCCAGATTCCCCACATTCCTTCAGTCCACTGCTTTGTGTTCTCTGTCCTTGAACTTCACTCACATGGAATCATACACTCAGTACTTACACGTGACTGTTTTTTTTGTTTTGTTTTTAAAGATTTATTTGCTTATGCATACAAGAACTGGGGTACAGGCCAGAGGTGTGGGGGTGGGGGTGAGAGGATTCACCAGACAGAGCAGGGAGCAAAATAGGCAGACTGACTGAAACACACGGCCGAGGGCAACAGTGGGCAAGGCAGGAGAGGTCTACTGTGCCATGTGGGTCCCGTCCCTGGCTGGCAGAAGGGATCAAACTCGTGCTGCAGTGGTTGAGGTTTGCTTCATAGTGTGTTGCTTAACCCACTGAGCCACCAGGGAGGCCCTGCGTGGTTGGTTTGTTTGGTCAACATAGACTTCAAACTTCATCTCCTTTTTTAGTGTGGAATACATTGTTTCTGGTAACTGCAAAATATTTCTCTATTATATGAAAGTGCATGATTCACTTATTCTTCAAGTAATACTGTTGCAAGTTTGTGGCCACCACAACAAAGTGCTGGAACTTCCTTGCAGAGTCATGACCCTATATGATAATGTTGAAGTTTTTCCTATTTTTTGATTTCCATTGAGTGAGTGTAATTCGGATGAGGAATCAATTCACCATGAAAGCATGTAAGAGACTGACGTTTTCTCTCGAGGAAGCTTTTCTTATTTTACAGCTTCTGTATTTGGGTTTTGTGTTTGTGTAGGGGGAGGCATGGCCTGAGATTTCCTTTAGGCAAAAAGATTAATCTGGATCTCTTAAAGTAAATGAATTCCAAGTTTACATCCACCCTTTATATCTCTTCCAGAATATAGGCTGATATGGAATGTTTCAGATGCTGATCCATTTTATCAGGTTGAATTTTGTGCCAAATCATAAAATTCATCTCTGTTTTTGTCACTTCATCCCAGATACACATAGAGACCCCAAACATTAGAAGAATCTGATTTCCCTTTTTATGGTTTTTTTTCCACTTAGATTTTATTTATTTTCCTTTATTTATATATATTTGGCATTAGTTGTGGTCCCCATTTCCCACACCATTTCTCCAGTGCACCATCACCTCAGTCCCTTGTTCTCTTTCTTTCCTCATACCATTCCCTCCCCCTACACACAAAGTGTTTCTGATTTGTCCTTGTCTTTTGTTTTTGTTGTGTGTTTTTTTTTATTGTTATTTTCCTTGGTCCCTTATTTGGTTCCCTTATATTCCCCCTAGGTGTGAAACCATCAGTATTTTCCTTTTGCCTTCTGACTTATTTCGCTGAGCATAATCCCTTCTAGCTTCATCCATGTTTTTACAAATGACTGTAGTTTATCTTTTTTGATTGCTGAATAGTATTCCATTGTATATATGTACCACATCTTCTTGATCCAGTCATATATTTTGGGGCATTGAGGTTGTTTCCAGGTCTTACCTATTCTAAATAGAGCTGCAATAAACATAAGGGTGCACGTATTCTTTTGAATCAGTGTTTCTGTGTTCTTTGGGTATATTCCTAGGAGTGGGGTTGCTGGATCATATGGTAGTTCCATTTTTAGTAGTTTGAGGAACCGCCACACTGCTTTCCATAGTGGTTGGATCAGTTTGCATTCCCAGGGAATACTAATTTTTTCATGCTGTTTTGTTTGCGTATTTTGTGGGACCATAGAAAATCTTACTGTCTCCAGAATAGATAGCACCGGTTTGTTCCCTTTAGCTGATTTCAGCTTTAGACATCTTAAATATATATTGTTTTGATATCTAAATATTTGTAATTCTACTCAGTTAGCTAATTAAAGAACAGCCTTACTATAATTTTAATCACATCCCTGTTAGCTATAAATTTACAATAAATAATAGATGAGAGGCATTAATAGAAATGAAGAGAGCAATTAGGATTTTATGCATTTACACATATTAGGTGATTTGAACTTAATGTGTTAGTAATACAGAAAGCAAAGAGATCCTTTGATAGCTCAATTGACAGACCTGGACAACTGGAGGTGGTATATCAGAAAGCAAAGAGACATGGGAAAATTCAGGCTATATTTTAGAGACAGAATCATCAGAACTTGCTCACTTCCTGCTGTTGGGAGTGGTGGATAGGGATTATATGAAAGAAGGGAGGAATAAAAAGCTAACTGCAGGGTTTTAGTCTTGAGTTACTATATGAATGGTAGTGACTTTTTTTTTAAAGATTTATTTATTTATGCATACAAGCACTGGGGTACAGGCCAGAGGTGTGGGGGTGGGGGTGAGATTATTCACCACAGAGAGCGGGGAGCAGAACAGGCAGATCAATGGAAGTACACTGCTGAAGGGAGCAGTGGGCACAGCAGGAGAGGACTGCCACGCCATGTGGGTCCCCACCCTGGCTGGCAGCAGGGATTGAACTCGTGCTGCAGTGGTTGTGGTTTGCTTCATAGTGCGTTGCTTAACCCACTGTGCCACCAGGGAGGCTTGGTAGTGACTGTTATTGAGGTGAAGAGCAGATTGGTGGGGAGGAATAAATTCAGGAAAGAAAAGAACTCTTTAAATTGAACTGCTAAGTAGTTATTTAGAAGTCCGGAGGTCAGGATTGGAGACAAACATACTGTGATTTATAAACATATTGGTAGTATTTAAAACTAGAGAACAGAGAAATCACCTGAGAAGAAAATACAGGCAAAATCCCAGTAGTCCTGGCACCCTCAAAATTTAGGTGATGTAGAGCAGGGAAAACAACTAAGAAGTTAAACACCAAACTGGTCAGTAGAGTCCACTTTGGAACATGTAAAGGAATGTAAGGGCAGAAGTACTAGTTGCTAATTGAAGCAATCTCTGAAATCTCTAAGTCAACAAATACATATTAAAAAAAAAAGATTTTATTTATGCATACAAGAACTGGGGTATAGGCCAGAGGTGTGGAGGATGAGAGGATTCACCAGAGACAGAGACAGAGACAGAGACAGAGACAGAGTGAGGAGCATAACAGTTGGCTCTACTGAGATACACTGCTGAGGGGAGCAATGGGTGAGACAGGAGAGGTCTGCTGTGCCATATGGGTTAGTTCCCTGGCTGAGGATGGAACTCATGCTGCAGAGGTTACAATAACTTCCTAGACTTTAATCCCTACAGCCACCAGGGAGGCCCAACAAATACATATTTAATACATTTGCATATTATGAAAGGGTCTCTAAGACACATTGCTGTATAAACTAACCCCATCTATATTTATAAAAAGATTTCAGCAAGTGTCTCTCAGCTATTTTTTTAATCAAGTACCTTAAAATTTTTGTTACCTTTTTAAATATATTTTCCAAGTTGAGATTAATATACTGTTAAATTTTTTCACACATTTTGCCTTTACCTAAAATACAATTAGATGGCATTATAAATTCTGACTTTAAAAAGAGAAGGAGGGCCCTCCCTGGTGGCGCAGTGGGTTAAGCAGCACACTGTGAAGCAAACCGCAGCCACTGCAGCATTATTTCAATCCCTGCTGCCGGCTGGGGAGGTGGTCCACATGGCACAGCAGACCTCTCCTGCCTTGCCTGCTGCTCCCCTCAGCAGTGTATTTCAGTAGATCTGCCTGTTCTGTTCCCCACTCTGTCTGGTGGATTCTCTCACCCCCCACACCTCTGGCTTGTACCCCAGTGCTTGTATACATAAATAAATAAATCTTTTTAAAAATAAAATAGAAGGAATATATAAATAGATTAACTGTTTTGAGATCTTTCTGTGTTTTGATATCAGAATTAGTAAAAGTTTTTAGAATTTAACCAAAGAATATAGGCAAGAACAAATCAGTGGGCCTCCCTGGTGGTGCAGTGGGTTAAGCAACGCACTATGGAGCAAACCTCAGCCACTGCAGCACGAGTTTGATCCCTGCCGCCAGCCAGGGACAGGGATGGGACACACATGGCATAGCAGACCTCTTCTTCCTTGCCCACTGCTCCCCTCAGCAGTGTTTTTCAGTCAGTCTGCCTGTTCTGCTCCCACTCTGTCACTGGTGAATCCTCTCACTTCCCATGACTCTGGCCTGTAAGCCAGCTCTTGTATGCATGCATAAATAAATCTTTAAAAACAACAAAAAAGCATCTAACTTATAGTGATTATAAAACAATGTGTGGCTTTCAGGCTAACAGACTTGTACATCTCTTGAATAGTAATTCTTTATTCATGAGTTCTTTTTATTTCCTTGGAAACACTGAAATCATTTTAATATTTAATTACACTAGAGTTTAGAGTTTCATAGATTTTAGTTCTGTAACAGTAAGCACAGAGGTTAGCATTTAATAATTTCTACTTAAAAATATAAAGAAGGAAAAGATGATTTAAAATTATCATATATTGCATTTAGTTTTAGCTATATATTATTTCTATTTCCTCCTAAACCTGCCAGACAATTTTATATCTAATTAATTCTATTTTTTCCTATACCATTTGCCTTAGTTTTCATAGGAAGTAACTACACTAGAAAATTTAATGGTGGATGTTGTTAGTATACACAGCTTATGCGATATGAGAAACTTCTATGAAGTAATAGTAACAGAGAACTAGTTCTACTACTTAGCTGAATAATCTTCAGTGAATCACTTCATGTCTCTAGCCCTCAATTTTTCCTTCTGCAGCCTGAAAGAGTGAAAATTCAGTGGTTGAGTGAACTATTTTATCTTTGTGGAGCACATAACTTGTAGAAGCTATCTTTGTGGGCTCAAGTGTTGGTAATAATAATCATGACATCTATTTCTCAAAAGGGACTGACTGGATGCAGATCAGTAGTTAAGAGCTATCAAGTGGAACAGATTTTCCACTAAATGGGTCTGATGCATATTTTCTACCTATCTTTTATTTATTTTTTCTGTAACATAAAATTTACTGATACATAAGTTTTACAGGTTCTATTTCTATTTGATCATGGTAATTTTCAGAATGTAAAGGGCGAAGAAATTTTATTAAAATCCATTGTATTTTATGCATTTCGTACATAATCTTTATAGCAATTCTGTAAGCAGCAACTACTGTCCTTACTTTATAAGTGAGAAATCAAAACTTAAAAGAGGATAATTTGTCAAATGCCAGTCAAAATTGAAGTCCACTTTAAAATATCACTGAATTTTAACAGAAACTGAGAATCAGCTTCTTAATTATTTATATTTGCTAGTTGTCTTTATCAGTACTTCCCTACTTACTGATATAAATTACCTGAATTCACTCTGGAGCAAACCACCATTGATATTTTGGCAACTGTTCTTTCACACATCTCAATAAATTTATACAGTCAATGTTTATTCTCACACCAACTGGTAGGTTGCATATCACAGTTCTGACACCAACCACCGGAGTTATTATCACCATACAATTTAAAAGGCATGGGTCCCAATAAGACTGCCCCCTCTTCAGATGCCAGTCAAACGTGAAGTCCTCAGACCACCAGCTCTTCCAGTTGACTTCAAACCAGGGATGATTATTCCATGATCTCTTCAAGTTTGATAATTTACTAGAACAGCTAAGAACTAAAGAAAACACAATAGTTTAAATTATAGCTTAATTAGAAGGAATACAAATGAGCAACAAGTTAAAAGAGTTAAAGTCAGAAAGGATCCTAAATTCGTAGGTTTTGTGCCTTCTCTCCATTAAATTCATCCACCTGTTATGATGTGTTCACCAACAAGAAAGCTCAACTGGGCCTCCCTGGTGGCGCAGTGGGTTGAGCAATGTACTATGAAGCAAACCGCAGCCACTGCAGCACTAGTTCAATCCCTGCCACCAGTCAGGGAGGGGACCCACATGGTGCAGCAGACCTCTCCTGCCTCGCCCGCTGTACCCCTCAGCAGTGTGTTTCAGTCAGTCTGCCTGTTCTGCTCTCCACTCTGTCTCTGGTGGATCCTCTCACTAGCCCCCCCACCATGCCTCTGGCCTGTACCCCAGCTCTTGTATGCATAAATAAATAAATCTTTAAAAAAAAAAAGAAAGCTCAACTGAACTTCATGTCCATAGTTTTTATTGGGTTTTGTTACGTGGACATGATTGATTAAATCATTTGCCTGGAGTTATATTCATTTTTCAGCCCCACTTCCCTTTCTCAGAGGTCAGGAGATCAGGCTGATACTATGTGACTCAAAGCCCCAAACTTCTGATTACATGATTGATCTTCCTGGTGTGACCAGCCATGATCCTGAAGCTGATGGGGAGACCATCAATGAGTCACCTCTTATCAGCAACTCACATGTGATCCAGGGGACTCATGAATGTGAGACACTCCTTTTACTTAGGAAATTATAGGAATTTAGATTCACTCCAGCAGCCAGAGACAAAGGTAAGTCCAATTCTTTATTATATAGTAATGTCGTATATAGTTTGTTTTCATTGTCAATATTGAGACTTTTCTAATAATGGACAATTTAGGGATAAACCTACCTTTGTTGTGGTTATGTTTTGATGCACTAATTAAATTTATTCTGGCACCGGGATTATTATACAGATCCCCTAGAATATATTGATAAGTATTACTTTTCTCCCATATTACATGTTAACTAAAAATAAAGCCTCAGATAAAGAGTTTATTAGATAATCAAAGTGAGGATTCAAACCTAGGAAGCCAATACCTTCACTTTCTGGGAGCTTGAATTTAGTTTGAATTCACTCTCTGAAAGTTTACATTTATTTTATATAGGGAGGAATCATGAATCATTGACATTAAGAATACAATTATTGTTACTAGGAAGGGTTTCTAGTTCTATGTTGTCTTGAGCTAAAGATATGCTGATGATAGAGGAAGGCAATACAGGGCTTAATTATTTTACCCCTTGCTAATGAATATACTGCAGAGATACAAAGGCTGGGTACCCTGTTGGTAATTTTTTTTTTTATTAAATCTGAAAAACTGACTTTACCTTCTGGCAGTAGATTCCTATATATAGGATATAGCTGATGAAGGTGGCTTTTGCTCTTGCTTGCTAAGCCAGAGGTACCCAGAAACTTTTACAATATGTTTACATGTGGAATATAATTCATTTTTTTGCTACTACTTAAAGTAATACCTTTTAATTTTTTTCCATTTTATCTGCGAGTTGATTTTATGTTGAAATACATTTGAAGGCAGGGATTTTTGTCTCTATTTATTGTTGTATCTATTGTGCCTAAAAATAGTAGTAGCTCTATTGCTTATAATTCAAAATATTTTTTTCACAAAGTTGGCAATAATGTTTTGTAAGTTGTTTTAAAATACCAACTGTAGCAGAGATTACTAGTTACTTACCTAATACCCACTTCCCACATTTTCCTTAGTGAGAGATGATATACTTACTGTCTTTGCTAGCAATATAACCAGCTAGAACTTTACATATCTGTCATTCTTGCAGATATAAGTGACCAATCAGCTATATATTTAAGTTACTGTGTTCTAGACTCCCCAAATGTGTGCAGATATAGGCCCACTAAAGAGAAAACACCAGAAAGTTTTGGGTAGATTAGGCAAGGCTTTATTAGAAGCTCCTGCACAAGGGAATCTAGTGCCAAGGAGAGTTTGGCCTGGTTCCCTAAGGTGAAATAGGAGGAGAAATTGTAAAGGGTCAGGTTCATGTGGTGGGGCAAAAGGGAAGTAGCATTATAGTTTGTTTTGGGTTGGGCTATACCCTGGCACTCAGAGGCTTCCTTATGCAGGGAATTGCAAGACAATTATTAATAGTATTTGAAACTTTTTTCTTGTTGTTCTGGTTTGGTGCCTTTGGTTTACCTGGTAGCCTATTTTTTTGGTCAAGACGTTTAAGTAGGGCTCAGGAGTCAATTAGTTTAGGACTTTTGGGTAACTTAGCTCAATTCAATTTCTAGTCAGAGCAATGGGTGATTCAGTCAATGGTCAGATCCCCTTTTTCAAACAGGACACTGGGAAACTCCTTGCTCTCATTTCCTTTGTTCAAATAGGCAACTCACATCTCACTGGCTCCCAATTCTTTTTTCCCTTAGACTGTTTCAATTGAGTTTCCACAAAATGTCTTGAAGGGTTTTTTTCTCAATGGGAAGCAAGTTCTTCTTTTCCTTTTTATCTTTTCCTACTTTGTTCTGCTGGAACTCAGGCGTTAGCACTGAAGCTCTAGCAGTCACCTGGGGACCATGAAGGGAAGTCCAAGATAATTGTATCTGTTATCTCCAAAATTCAAGTGCTCCAAATTACCCATCTCTGAATTTCATGTCTCTGGAGAGAAAATAAGCCCCTCTTCTTTAAGCCATCATTTAAAACCTGTTCTGTTACTAGCATATGCAATTCTTGATAATACACCTACCAATATATTCTAAACATTTCCCTATTTTTTATATGTGATTTTTATCACTTGTACCAGAAAATAATTGTTAACATGTGCCACAATTATTAGGGAAAGTGGGGCAAAGTATTTCAGGAGCAGTGAGGTCTTGATCATTTCTTACCAAGGAGTCAATCTCTCTGTCTCTACCTCTCCTCTTCTCTACCTTACAGTTCACTATGTCTGTCCCTGGGTAGGTAAGGTACTACCCTTTAAAAGAGGTATTTAAGAAGAGGTGGGAAAGAGAGGGCAGAGGGGCAGTGAGCATCTTCCTTTCCTGACCTAGGGGTGCCATGTAAGTTACTCACTTAATTTGCAGATTCATCTTTTTTGTCTTGGGAGAATCCTGCCTTTAATGAGAACTTAATTCCAGATCAGAGCTACAATAGGGCACACAAAGGAGGCCCAGGCAAGCTACCCCATGGCAGAAGGCAGAGTGTTAGAAGAAAGATGTGAGTGAACTTGGAACCTTATGAAATCTAAGCCTCCTCTTGATTTCACTGTCTCACGTCTCTTAAAACCATCACCCTGTGGAATCTGACTAGTTTTCAAAATGCCTTTTCTCCATCTACTGGTATGATCATATTTATCTTTTATTAATGTGGTAAATAATTTGATTGAGTTGTGTATGTTGAACTTTCCTTGCATCCTTAGAATAAATCTCCTTTGGTCATGATATATGATCCTTTTTAAAAAACGATTATTTATTTATGCATACAAGAGCTGGGGTGAGGGCCAGAAGTGTGGGGGAGTGAGAGGATTCACCAGAGACAGAGTGGGGAGCACAACAGGCAGATCTACTGAAACACAAGACAGGAGAGGTCAACTGCACCTGTGGGTTGGCTCCCTAGCTAGGATCAGACTTGTGTTGCAGTGGCTGCGGATAACTTAATAGTGCTGCGACTTAACCTCTTGAGCCACCAGGGAGGCCCCTATATGATCATTTTAATGTATTGTTGAATTTGATTTGCTAAGATTTTGTTGAGGATTTTGCTCTGTAGTTTTGTATGTGTGTGAGACATTCATTTCTACTTTTGGTTTCAGAGTAACTTTGACATTAGTAGCAATAGAAATTCTCCCTCCAAAGTTTTCAGATTGAACTGCGCACTGCTAGAAAATCCAGTGGAAATGTTGAAAAGGAATAATTTGCAAAGAACAACTGGCAACTACTATCATACTGCCATCTTGGAAGGAACACGCAATTAATAATAAAGGGATGGATATGACGGTTGCAACGAACTCTTTAATACTATAAACTTCAATTTTCAAAACGAAATATTTTGATTTTTGTTACGTTGCAAACAGGATGGCCTGCAAAATGTAAAATACTTACTTGCTCGTCCTTTGCAGTATGCTTTCTGCGAGCATGGATGAAACAACATGGGACACTCGTTATGTCCTTTTTTTTTTTTTTAAAGATTTTATTTATGCATATAAGAGCTGGGGTATAGGCCAGAGTCCAGGGAGGTGAGAGGATTCACCAGGGACAGAGCCAGGAACAGAACAGGTAGACTGACTGAAACACTGCTGAGGGGAGCAGCAGGCGAGGCAGGAGAGGTCTGCTATGCCATGTGGGTTCCCTCCCAGGCTAGCGGCAGGGATCGAACTTGTGCTGCAGTAACTGCGGTTTGCTTCACAGTGCGCTGCCTAACCCACTGCGTCACCAGGGAGGCCGTGGTTATGTTCTTAAGCTGGGTGATGGAATGGGTTTCATTATACTAGATTACTTTTGTTTGTATTCATCATTTTCCACAATAAAAGCTTTTTTTTTTAATGTTAAGGTTTACCAATGCTGACTAATCTTAGGTGTCCTTCTCTCTTAAAATCCTCTCTGAAAGTTATCTACAACTGGTGAAAAGTGGTATTCCCTATCCTTCACCCTGCCCCTACTGGTCCCCTGAAAGAGCAAAACCTTAGTCCTTAGTAGTGGTAATATAACTTTGGACAAGTGGCGACGGGGACAGTAGATAGTACAAACATGACTAGGACTGGGGAGGTGGGGGGTAGTTTCTGCTCTTACTATCTACTCCTAGGCCCGACGAACCCCCTTTTCACAAGAAATCAAAACATTCCCCCTTTAGTTATCACTGTCGGGGTCTCCTCCCGCTGATGAGTCCCGGAAATGACGTCATCAGCCGAACGCCCTTCAGGGGCTGGCGTAGACGTCAGCACGTCCGCCCTTCTCCACAGCCAGCCAGAGTGGTGCGACTGACCCGAGAGCCCCGACTGGCGCCAGCCCTGGGGTCTTCAGGGGCCAGGACGACTGCGACTGCGCAGGTATGCTGGGGCGGGGCATCAGGAACCCTGCCCCTTCCCTGTGCACCTGACCAATGAGCAGCGGCTGCCTCTGGGCCAGGTAAATCCTTAGAGGCTGGCACGATTAGCCGAGAGGACAGCCCCGCCTCTGGCTCCACCCGCCCCCCGCCGCCCCGCCCCCCTCGGGCCCGCCTGCTTGACTGCGGGGTGATTGGGGCTTCGCCTCAGGAACCCGGCGAAGGAACCGAGTTAGACGTCGTCCCAGCGGTGGCAGCGCAGCCCCTTGCGTGAGCGCGGTGTTGGGGAACGGGAGGAAGGGGAGAAGGAGCCGCGTGGCAGAAATGGGAGGGCCTCTGTGTTTGGTGATTAACGCACTGAGTGGGGGGCAGCTGTGAGTGGGCGAGGTTGACCCGGGTCTGTCCTAGTGCTGCCGGGAGGGCGTGAGTCGCAGGTGGGAAGATACCGAACTCACTTTACCTCATTTTCTAAAGGGGCACTCCTTAAGTTTGCTTCCTTTAAGGTTATCTGGGATGCGAGGAGGAAATTTAAAGATCTCACCCCTCCCCACCCCCAAATTGGAAGCTTTCCCGGGGTGTTTTTCTTGCTGGTGCTAGTGCTTCTTTCTTCCTGCATGGAGAGGTGAAGAGTCCAGGTGGGCAGGTCGACTTTCACTTTCTGAGGATTGTTAGAACAAACAAATCAGGAATTCCTCACCCTCCGCCCCACGCCCTGCCCTTCAACACAGCGACATTCTCAACTACTTTTAAGAGCCTAGAAAATTCTAAGGCGTTCTGTATCTTTCAAATACTCCAGTAGTAAATGTGCTTTTTTACATCTGTAGGAAGTAAACGAGTGGGGACAGTTTCTTGCTGCTTATCGTCACTGGATGCATTATAAGTACTCATCTTTATGAGTCTGGCCAAAGAAGTGTGACTTTAGAGATACTGTTACATCGATAGCGGTGACGTTTTGTGAAATATAATCAATGGATGTAAAACCTTTGCCAGTTTGTGGAAAGTGAAATAGATAAATCTTTCGTTCTGATAAGTGTGGATTTTTTTAAAATACAGCTTTTTTTCCTAGCAAACCTTTGCGTGTTTATTTTCTCTCACAGATTTACTTAACTGCCCAACTACCACTGATGAAGATATTTTGGAATAACTGCTGAAACCGAATTTTATTGACCAGAAGACGGTCCATTTGTTTCACTTCTTTTGTTTTCCCTACTGCTTTGAGCTTTATTATTGTAATGGCTGAAAAACGTGGAAAATAAAAACATGCTGTAGTCGTGAACATTTTTTTTTTTTTTTGAGGAAAAATTAAAGTGCCACAGTGAAAGCCAGAATGGCATCCAGAGAAAGGCTCTTTGAACTTTGGATGCTATATTGTACAAAGGTAATTGCTTTCCTTTTTATTTCTAAATTTTAAAACATTTTGTTATAAAATTTTGTGACTGATTTTATCATTTTATTTAATGGTTAATAGTGTATTTATATTAATGACCCAGAGATTTAAAACATGGGATTTTCTGTTTTCTACTTTTTCAGGTTTAAGCACACACACACAATATTAACATAGTATCAAAAACTGTAGGCTCTGGTTTTTATTTTCTGTTTCTCTTCAGTGATCCCAAATTTTATAAGTAAAATTAAGGCCATGAGAGAAAAAGAAAATATTTCCATTTTGCTTGTATTCCCCCCCCCCCCCCCCCCCCCCACAATTGGGAGTAGAATGGAGAAGGACTTTAAGCATTTTTCTCATGATGAGCTTTTTAAAATTGTACGAAAAATGTTACTGATTTTATAAAAAAATTATTGATTTAAGGTGGCTACTGTAAGCCTGCCATTATGTTAGTACCTTGTGAGTATGTTTCATTTCATCCTCAACACAATCCTGTGAGATTGGTAGTGTAATTATCCCCCTTTACTGGTATGAAATTGATACAGAGGATAAAGGGGCTGGTGAGGAGCAGAGATGAGCCGGAACTCAGCACCACTGCCTGACCTGACTGAACTCTATGTACATACCCATTCATTATCCTATTTGTGTTTTGTCATTCAAATAATTTCCTTTTTTTTTTTTCTGTGAATTTTTGCATGTTAGCTTTGATTTAGGTTACTGGAGGAGAAGGGTACTACTTAAGAACTTTTTTTTTTTTTTTGAAGTGGGTATCTACATTACTACTTTGAAGATTCTGGCAAGGGTCAGAGAAACATCTCTAATCTACTAAAGTTACTTTTGCTTGTATGGTGAAGTTCTCAAGTTTCAACTTATGTTTCTGTATTACTCCCTCAGGCTTCCTTTTTATGCTTTCAGCTCTTTAAAAAACAAGTTATTCTTTAATAGGCCATCTCAGTTGTCTATAATACTAAATTTTAGAAATTACAATGAGATTTTCTTTGAATTTAGGGTTTGATATTTTTTATAGTTACTGTATGACATGTACTTTGAAATACTTAATATGAACTTTTAAAATAACTTTTAGTCTTCATGTAATTTAATGCCAGAAATATCTTTTTAAAAATAGAACACACTTCCCAAAAAAAAAAGAATTTAATTCACTGAACACTTGAAAATAGTTACTAACATATGTCAACCAAAAATTAAATTGCATTTTAGTACGAATGCCCAGTAGTTTGAAAATGGTTTATTTGAAGATACATCAAACTTACTAGATTTTACTATTTTTAAAGACTATTTAATTATGCGTGCAAGAGGGAGTGAAAAATTCAGAGAGACAGAGTGGGAACAGAACAGGCAAATTGAGTGAGATACACTGCTGAGGGGAGCAGTGGGCTAGGCAGGAGAGGTCTGCTGCGCAGTGTGGGCCACCTCCCTGACTGGGGATTGAACTCACACTGCTGCTGCTGTGGATGCTTCACTGTGCAGTGCTCAACCCCTTGTGCCATCAGGGAGGGCCCTTTACTATTTTTATATAAATAAAAGATAAATGGGGTTACATTGTCTTATTAATTAGTTATGTTGTTTCTAGGTAAAGTTTTTATTTAAGTGACTGCTTATTGAAGAGGAAGTAGTGTGCTGGTATACAGGTTTTTTTTTCTTTATTGTGGTTACAATAGTTTACAACACTGTATATGATTTAGGGGAAGAGTTCATATCTTTTCACATGTCTGTTACTATACCATCCCTGTCATAAAAGCACATGTAGTCCTATGTCCTTGGGCCCCTTTTCCACTTTGTACCACCCCTATCCATCCCCTCACCCTCCCAGTAGCCTCAATTATGCAGTCATATGTTCAGAGTTTGTTTTGTTTTAGTTTTGTCAGTTCTCACCTCCCCCTATATACCACATATGAGTAAAGTCATCAGATATTTGTCTTTCTTCTTCTCACTTATTTCACTTAGCATAATCCTGTCCCATTCCATTCATGTTCTAAATAGCAAGAGTAGCTGAGTAGTATTCCATTGTGTACGTATACCACATCTTCTTAATCTACTACTCTGTTAATGGGCATTTAGGTTGTTTCCATATTTGACTAGCTTACACAGAATTTTATTCTTAGTAACTATTAGTATAAATGTGAATCCTTACTCTAGTAAAAATGTTTAAGTAAATAAAAGGCCTTTATGATCAAATTTTTTGAAAGATTTATTTATGCATACTAGAACTGAGTTACAGGCCAGAGGTGTGGGGGGTGGGAGGAGTGACCAGAGACAGAGTGGGGAGCAGAGCAGGCAAATGCACTAAGTACACTGCTGAGGGGAGCAGTGGGTAAGACAGAAGAGGTCTGCCTTGCAGTGTAGGTCACCTCCCTGGCCAGGGATTGACTTATGCTGCAAGATAGCTCCATAGTGCTGCACCTTATCCTCTTGGGCCACCAGGGAGGCCCCTATGTCAAATTTTGAAGGCTATTCTTGGACAGGAAGAAAGATCCCCCCTCCCCCTTTTTTTAAGTTTAAGATTTAAATCACTGGTACAATGAAGATTTAAAATTTTTCAAGTGTTTAAAATTTTTTTAATGTAAAATTATGATTTTGTTGTACTAGTTTATGAATAAGTTACTTGTAAATTAGACAAGTTTTCTTTTCTGCAAATACCTTGAATTAGAGTAACTCCAAATGTACATGAATGATTTCTAATAATATTCTCCTTACTTTTTCTCTGACCTTATTCTCACCCTAGCCTATAGTCCATCAAAACACCTGAATTTTTTTTTCTACCTAAAATTTAAGATTATTTTTTAATACTTTTGATGGGCTTTCACACTGCTCAGATCTTCTTTTAACTTCCTTCAACTCTCTTTTTGGACTTGTAGTTATGGAATATAGTTTTGCCTGTGCTGTAGTTTTGTGACCTGAACAAAATTTACCTTTGTGTGTATATATACATGTGTATATATCTGTGCAGGGTACGCTGCTTATCTAACTTGCCATTAAGATTTTTGTTTGTTACTCATGCCAATAGGGCCTCATGGATGGAGCTGGAAGGGATTATATTATGCAAAATAAGTAAAAAGGCTTATAAGTGGAATATAGAAAAATCAAACAAAGGGTTAAATAAAACCAAACTTAAAAAACTAACCCTTGAAAGCTGACTATAGAACTATAGAATCCAAAGTGGGAGGAGGAGATGGAATGGCAGGAGTAGGACGGGGAAG
This sequence comes from Galemys pyrenaicus, assembly GCA_019455555.1. Classification (NCBI taxonomy): domain Eukaryota; kingdom Metazoa; phylum Chordata; class Mammalia; order Eulipotyphla; family Talpidae; genus Galemys; species Galemys pyrenaicus. The sequence continues at coordinate 3,790,266 of JAGFMF010011501.1, forward strand.
GGAGAACCACGGACTAGGGTGGTTTGTTGAGAGGTACCGGTGCATTGTAGTGTACGATAGTGATAATAAATGAAGGAGGAACCCTCTACTCCCAAAATACAAACAATGCTGTAACCAGCACTATCTCAATTTAAAAAAAAACCAACATTTTTTTTTTTGTTTGTTTTCAATTCTGCAGGTCATGGGGTGTTTTTTTTTTTGGTTCTTAGTCTATGGATTATCATAAACTTTTTAGTTCATCTTTTTTTTAAAGCTTGAAATTTTCAAACATGCTCACATGAAGATAACGATAGTGAATCCTTTTGTATTTGTTACTAGATTCAATAATTTTCAGTTCATGATCAATATTGTTTTATCTGTAACCCTTATATCTTAACCCCTGAGTTATTTTAAAGCAAATCCTATGCAATAATCACCTCTTCCATAATTAAAATGTCTGTAAGATAAGAACTTATGTTAAAAATATAATTATAATAGCATGATTCTTTAAATCGTCAATTAAAATATATCATGAATGTTCTTATTTTCTCAATATTTAAACGGTATACACATTGTATTTTGTTGAAAATATAGTTTTTTTAATGTATAGGTTTCTTCTCACCACTTATTGCTATTTGTAGATGAATCCAGGTTTGTTTGTTTTTTTTTGAATCCAGGTTTTGACATCAGAATTTTCTTTCTATGTTTTTCTGGTTGAATTCCCTTGATTTTAATTAACTGTTTCTCTCTACTGGTGTCTATAAACTAGAGGCTTGATTGTTTCAGATTCAGTTTGATAGGAGGCTAGAATAATTAATGAGTGTTTCATCTGACAGTTTTGCCTATATTATTTCATTAGGAGTTTTGTGAAATGATATTCCAATACTGTCATTTCTTTTGTTAGTAGAACGTATATAGACAAATGTCCCTTCATCAATTTGATGACAGTTCTTAAAGGGAAGGTAGGCAAAACAAATGCTTGATTTTTTTCCTCTTTGTTGACTTACTAGCAACTTCTCAAGGTCACCATTTGCTTTTCTTGAGCATCAATTTTATCTTTAATGATTAAAATTTAAACATTATGCCATTTTGCTGCCTTGGTTGGCATGCTGCCTTTATGAAACATTGTATATATATGTGATTAAAGAAGATAACTTTAAAGATTTATGAAGGTCACTTTAGGGCAGTCAGGTTAAGATATCCTTCATTTTGCCAGTGCTAACCTTCGCATATATTCCAGAGTATATTAGCGATAGATTACTGTTATATTACTTACATGTTTCTGTGTAATGTTATGTTTTAAAAATTGCCACTAAAAGTTTAGAAAGTTTAATAGGCATTTAAATAAGACTATATCAAAAATAACTCTCAGGTAATACTACTTCCTCAGTGGTCTACTAAGATAATATATAAATATGTTTTCTACCTTAGTCTTAGTTCAGTTGCAAGCCTAAATAAATGATTAAAGATTTTGAAATAGAATTAAATTTCTTGTTGCCATTTTTAGCAATAGGCTCCCCCCATATTGAACTTGATAATTGAAAAGAATTGGGTGAAAGACTGCAGTTTGGACTCTTAGGTCCAACCTTTACTTTATCCTTCTAGGAATAGAATTTAATGGCATTAGGCATAGGTTTTTTTAGTAGATTATTTCTTAACTTCATTTTATTCTTGCGTAATACAAGTAGGATGACTTCTGATCATCCAACTTTCCATCTCTCTGCAAATTCTTCCACCATTTATGTAGTCTGTAATTTTTCTTGCCTCTGAAAAGTTGTTCTGGCCCGAGGTTAAGGATGTCATTAACAGTGCATTTCATATTGTTCTTATAAGTTATACATTAATTTGAAGGTTTAATCTTACATCTGCTTGTATTAATCTTGTATCTGCTTGTCTCAGCATATTTTTCTTAAGTATGGAAGGCAAATTGATTTATTTATTTTTATTTATTTTTTTTAAGATTTATTTATTTTTGCATACAAGCACTGGGGTACAGGCCAGAGGTGCGGGGGGTGAGAGGATTCACCACAGAGAGCAGGGAGCAGAACAGGCAGATCAACAGAAGCACACTGCTAAGGGGAGCAGCGGGCACAGCAGGAGAGGTCTGCCGCGCCATGTGGGTCCCCTCCCTGGCTGGCAGCAGGGATCGAAGTCGTGCTGCAGTGACTGCGGTCTGCCTCATAGTGCGTTGCCCAACCCACTGTGCCACCAGGGAGGCCCTGATTTATTTTTTAATATCTAAAAATTTTAGTTCAATGTTAGGCAGTGTTATTTCCTGTATATTTTGGTATTATTTCACTTAATGTGCTTATGATAAGAGAGATAGTGATAACAATTACGGTCTCTACATTAGTTGAATTCCAAATGTTGTATAGAGAAAGACATACATGTATCCTAAAGTCCCTATCTCAACTGCTGCCTTTGCATGCCCATAAGAATATGTTTCTGTTTGATATTTAGCCTTTTGGGAATACTACAGTAGGTCATCAGAATATACAGAAGAGAAACAGCCTCTTAAGTTCTTTGAGAAGATTTTGTTGTTTTTCTTCAGTCTAGTGGAAAGTATCAAATGTATTAATTTAGCAAAAATATAACAATGACTCAAAATTATGACATTTTGTAATGTGGCAACATGGGGTTGAAATTCATTGTTCAGTTTTGTCATGAGCCTTTTTTTTGAGATTCAGGTTTTGCTGAAAAAAATTTGTTGAGCTACAGAATTAGTTCTAATTCTTTGATTTTAATGACCTGGAAACACTTTACCTAGCTTCTCTGTATTTCAGTTTTTTCATCTGTCAAATGGAAAATATAACTTGAGTATCTCTTAAAGTTGTTGAGAAAAAAATGAATTGGTTATATTTAAGTACACTTTTAGGATTAGAAATACAGAATGTAATCTTTATTAGTATTTTTAAAAATATATATATATAAGGATGAGAGTGCGTATATCAAGATTACTTTGATTTTGCACTTGTATAAATAGAGGGCAGTTTTTTGTTTGTTTGTTTTTTAATTTTTGCATAGTAGAACTGGGGTATAGGCAAAACAGCAGAGTGGGGAACAGAACAGGCGGATTTACTGAAATATACTGCTGAGGGGAGCAGTGGGTGAGAGAGGAGAGATCTGCTGTGAGTGTTAGCGCCCTGGCCAGGGATGAACTCAGGCAATAGGGGTGACAGTGCTGAGTCTTAACCCCTAGGTCGCCAGGGAGGCCTAAGGGCAGTGTTTTTATCAGTAGCAAGGAAGAAGCTGTGCTGGAGTGTTTTAATTGTTAATCTGTGTTTAGTATTATAGGATAATTTCAAATATAGGATAGTTGGGCACTATCATTACAATCATTTGTGATTTTTTTTCCCCACCATCATCCCTAACATCCGTTTTACTGTTTCACTCTCCTCTTCCTTCTCTGTTGGAATTTTTTTTTTAACTCTAAACCAAGTTTGTTTTGGATCTTGATGATGCTCCATTTCCTGCTGTTGGCCTTTGTCCTTCTAAATCTGGAATATGACTGAAATAGATAGTTTTGCAATGAGCTCACAGTAAACTTCCTTTTTAGAATAAAAACATTACGTGTTTCATTTAGATTAAAAAGAAAAATACCTCTTTTTATACATAGGTTTGGAAACAAGTGAAATGAACAAATACTTTTTTCTATTGAGACACTTAATAATTTAATTGTACAGGGCCTCCCTGGTGGCGCAGTGGGTTGAGCAATGCATTATGAAGCAAACCGCAGCCACTTCAGCGAGTTTGATCCCTGCTGCCGGCCAGGCGGGGGACCCACATGGCGCGGCAGACCTCTCCTGCTGTGCCCGCTGCTCCCCTCAGCAGTGTGCTTCTGTTGATCTGCCTGTTTTGCTCCCCGCTCTTGTGGTGAATCCTCTCACCCCCCTACACCTCTGGCCTGTATCCCAGTGCTTGTATGCATAAATAAATAAATCTTTAAAAAAAAATAATTTAATTGTACAATTTGGGTTGACATCCTAAATCAAGTTTTAGTAAGATGCACCAATACATATTAACCCTTGCAACTTATCATTTATTACATCTCTGACATGTGTGTAAGTGATTCTTGGTTAATAGTGACTTTGATGTAAGGAAAGTCATGTTAGACTTAAGCATAACAAAACAAACTCATTAGTATCTCAATAGTAGGGGTTACCAATTATGTGTTTGTTTTAGTAAATGACATGTGAAAGCAAGTAATGATTATTTTGTATCAAGAGATATGGAAATAACCCTAGAAAAGAATATTAACCTTTTTTGTAATATTCTTTTGACTTAAATATCTATAAATGTTAAGATGTTAAAATTTATTTATGAGTATCAAATTTAAATTTCTTTGATAGAAAGTAGAATCGATAGTACTAAAATGTGTAGATGTGGAGCATGAGGGGAAAGGAAGAACCTAAAAAATAATTTTCAGTGATTTGTTGTTGTTATTGTTGTTGTTCTATAAATGTGTACCTGGTCATCCCATTCACCATGTTAGGTGGTTTACTAGGTTTTCCGATAACCGTGAGTTTGCAGTGTTCATGGGTCATTTAGATGGAGTTATATCACTACATTATAGTTCAGAAGGGAGGTCTATGCTAGAAAGACAAATTTGAAAGTCATATTGACAGTTACTGAAGAGTTCATGAAAGAAGAGGATCAAAGTCAAGGAGGTCTGGAGAATATTATCATTTAGGAAGAGGATGTAGGAAGAAGAGTTTGTTAGGAGTTTGAATGGGAGGATTAAGTTGTTGCCTCAGAAAGTAGAGGGATATTGTGAAAAGGAAGTAGTCAGTAGTGTCAAATTGAACATAACAGTGAAAAAAAGTATTATGGAACATGTAATTGACATGACTTTACCTGAGTGTATACTTTCCTAATTAGAATCAGTTTCCCACTTAGTTTGTAAATTCAGAGGTTAGTAGTCATCAAAGATTGGTTAGTTGAAATGGTAGCATTTAATCAAGGCTTTAAAGAATGAATGGTAGTTTCAGAGTTACAAAAGATATCCTGGGCAAGTGTAAGGTGTGACCAAAGGTACAAAGGAAAACATACTTTAGTAAACATTTTTATTTGGGCAATAAAATAGGTTAGGTTGTTTGAATTAATTGTCCTTTTAACAATCACTTAAAATTCTAGATAAAATTTAAACACCTTAATAACGTTGAAAGGCTAACCAGATAATAAGACATTATTAGGTTCTTAGTAAAAACGGGATTTTAGGTATATGGAGAATTAAAGCCATTTTTTCCTGGTGAAATCGAGCTTTTGTTTTTGTTACTTTAAAGATGGACAGAGGTCAAAGCCAAGGGTCTAACCGTAGTGAGAAGTCTGGTAGATTTTTGCTTATGATCCCCAAAGGCTTATAATAACCTTGGGGTAATTGGGAACTTGAAGCAGACCTACTTTAGTCTCCTGTTTTCCTTCAGGGAAAGTGCCTTTATGTAAAGAAGAGCAAAGTGGTGAAGAGTCCCTCAGAGGATGTTAACACAAGTAATTAATTCATGAATTTACAAGTCAGTTTCACCTTCCATTTTAGGAAAGGTACAAAAAGGCCCAAAACAGGTAGACTGGTAGTTGGTAAAAACAAATTCAAGTAGACACCAAATATTTTTTCAAATTGTAACTTAATATCTTAGTTCATGATATATGAATCAACCATACCAGGGTCTCATTGTCTTGAAATTTTTTAATATATTCCTTGAGGGATTTAGCAGTTTCTTTTTGTCCTCATTTGTATTGATTAGCATGTGGAAAATAATTCTTTTGCTTTTATTTCAGTTTCATCTGTTTGATGATACCTCTCCTTTTTTTAAAAAAAAATTATGCATACAAGCACTACTAGGGTATAGGCCAGGGTTACGGGGGGTGGGGGTGGGAGGATCCACCAGAGACAGAATGGGGAGCAGAACAGGCAGATAGACTGAAATACACTGCTGAGGGAAGCAGTGGGTGACACAGGAGAGGTCTGCTGTGCCATGTGGGTCACCTCCTCAGCCAGCGGCAGGGACTGAACTCATGTTGTAGTAGCTGTGGTTTGCTTCATAGTGCACTGCTTAATCCACTGTGCCATCAGAGAGGCCCTGATACCTCCCTTTTTTAAATTTGCAAAGTACTTAACTGTTAATAATGGTGATTATTTCTACAGTAATGAAATTTGCTTCATTGATATCAAATTATATCTTGCTGATCTGTGTTTGAGATTTTCTGTGTATATAATAGCTTCATTTTATTGTCTAATCATATAATTTTTGAAGACACTTTAAACGGTGATTACACTCAACATGTAGAGTACTCTGCACATAAATCTAGTGATGAGACATTGATAGGAACACTTGTTAAAGGGCTTGCACAGATAATGAAAAATATAATAATAGTCTTTTGGGGAGTAATTATAAGCTGAATTGTGATTTCAAAGATGACAGTAAGTTAAAAAAAATCATAGAGGGCATCTCTGGTGACGCAGGGGATTAAGCCCCAGCACTGTGAAGCTATCAGCAGCCCACTGCGGCACGAGTTCGATCCCCAGCCAGGGTGCTAATTCACATGGTGCAGCAGACCTCTCCTGTCTAGCCCATTGCTCCCTTCACCAGTGTATTTCAGTTATTCTGCTTGTTTTGTTCCCTACTCTGTCTCTGGTGAATCTTTTAATCCCCCGCACCTCTGGCCCACACCCCAGTTCTTGTACGCATAAATAAAAATAAATCTTTAAAAAAACCATAGAGGGCCTCCCCGGTGGCGCAGTGGGTTAAGCAACACACTATGAAGCAAACCGCAGCCACTGCAGCACGAGTTCGATCCCTGCTGCCGGCCAGGGAGG
>JAGFMF010011501.1:3797108-3810364 GCA_019455555.1 Galemys pyrenaicus
CCGCTCTCTGTGGTGAATCCTCTCACCCCCCCCACACCTCTGGCCTGTACCCCAGTGCTTGTACGCATAAATAAATAAATCTTTAAAAAAAAAATAAAACCATAGAATCAGAGAAATATGATATAATATGTGAACTGATTTAAAAATTTAGAAATAAAAAATCCACTTATGATAATTTAAAACCAATAAATTGAATTAATATTAATTTAGATAACTGAAGAGAATTAGAGAATTGGAAAGAGGATTTTTACAAAGCCTTGGGCTATGTCTTAGGAAGTCAGAGATGGAAAATATGGATGGAGTGTTAAGAGATAAGAAGGGTAGTGTGAAAAGCCTAAACACTTGTGTAAATGGACTTTGAAAAGGACCGGAGAGGTAATGAAACACAGAATATTTAAAGAGATTCTAGGTAAGAGCTTTAGAGAGATTATAGGTGAGAGCATTCCAGGATCAATGAAAATTCGATGAATTGCAAAGAGAATAAATAAAACTCCATGTCAAGGTATACAGTAGTGAAATGAACTTGCAGAAAACCAAATAAAGAAAATCTTAAAAGCTGCCAGGAAAAAAAAATACTATCTTTGAAGTGATCACAGATTAATAAATAAGTATTAAAATTACTGAGTTTTCAGTAATGTTGGAAGGGGAAGGGTAATGAGTTGGCCTCTTGAAAGATACCAATCTGAAGTTTATAACAGTGTGAATCATTCAAAGAAGAAAGTAAAGCCATTTTCAGTAATAAATAGTTCAGCTCACCAGGAAAATAATAACAATTTGAAATGTATACTGCATAATGATAATTATGATGTCTCAATAAATAAATATTAGCAGAAGTATGGAGAAATCAACATGTCAGTCACAGTTTTTTCTATGTAATATGTTTTAGTATTTTTTTTTGATAACACTTTTTTTAGTAATTGATAGAATTAACAAAGTCAGTAAAGTTACAGAAGATTTCAACAGTAGGATTGGCAAAGTTAATGTAAGTAATTTACTTCTGACCACTATGAAGTTAAGGAAGAATCTTTTTGCTTTTTGTAGCAAAAGCCTAAAGTTTGAAGCCTGGGAAATATACTTTAATAAAACTTTGATCAAAGAACAAGTAATAAATTAGAATATCTTTAGAACTGAATGATGAAAATACTTCATTTTAGATTTTGGTTGGGTCAGTTACAGCATAATTTAGGAAGATTTATGACTTCATATGTTAAAAAAGACAAACAGGCTGAAAATGGTCCAGCCTTTAAGATACCCACCTTCTGATATTCATATCCCTTTATATTCCTTTTTATACATTGTACCTGGTTTTGTGTGTGACCAGTAGGATTTGGCAAAAGTGTTGGAATATTTCTGAAATTAGAAAACACTGTTGCTTCCAAAACACTGTTGTTTCCATCTCCTCTACAGTTCTCTTTTTGTTTTCCTGAATTATTCGTCATGGGGGAAGCCAGCTGTTATGTTGTGAGTTACCCTATGGACAAACCATGTGAAGAACTGAAACTTTGCCAGCAACCTCTTGAGTGAACGTGAAAGTTCCTCCAGTCCTGTCAAGCATTAATGTGACTGCAGCCTTAACTGGCATCTTAATTAGAAGCTCATGAGAAAGTTTTAAATGAGAACTTCCTGTCTAATCTGCTTTCAAATTTCTCACCCTAAGAAACTGAGATAATGTTTGTTTCAGGGGCTCGCATTTAATTTATTGTGCAAGAATAGATTACCAATTTATCATCTATTTCAAGAAGAGAACAAAAACTCCAATATCATAATGAAGGAAATTTGTGAAGTTTTTTTTAATGTGAAAACTCTCAAATTTATTATTTTTCAATTCTTGAAAGAAAGTACATGCATGAGATGGCAAATAATAGCCTCTTCTGTGGAGACAGGTGATTCACCTGACTGTTCCAGTGGGCTCCAACTCTTCTACACTGGCAGTCTCAGTGTCAAGCTAGTTATCACATTGCACTCCGATAGCGTACCCATTGTCCTGTACACCGACTCTTTGTACCCCTTTCTACAGCACTACTAGGTCTCCAGAGTCCCTGATGTTGGGTTGTGTCCCTGATAGGGGCTCCATAGGGCAACTACACCTTCATTTCATGTGTTTTACTGCCCCCTGTGTCACTGCAAACAATTCAGTTGAGGTTTTTCCTACCCCCTTTCCTTTGGACTATTGCTCTTGCTGTTTGCTCTAGTTGTCTGTTTATCTTTTAGGAGTTACTGATTTCATTCTATATAATTCTATATAATTATGTATAGATAGAGAAGATTAGCCTGGTATCTCCACTCTTCCACCATCTTACCAGTCTCCCCTAAATATTTTCATGTATAATAGAGAACACTTCTGTTTGGGGAAAAGTTCCTAATTTTTGCAAATAGTACATTAAAAAATGATTAATACTTATTGAGCAGATAATATGTTACTCATGGTTTCAAGGTGTTGACACATTAGATTATTTAATTTTCACAATAATCCTCTAAGAATGTTTATTATCATGATCTTTGTGTTTATAGAGAAACAAATTACGTGTAAATGCAGGGTGAATTGTTGAAGAAAGTAAAGCAGAGATTAGAACCCATGTAATTTGGCCCTAGTGCTCCTGTACACTTGGGTTTTGTGTTAATAAATTGTACAAATGGGGCATAGACCATATGGTGGTGTTTCAATATATCTAATACTTTTAACCATGAAAGTGAATTAAGCTTGAGGTTTAATTAATATTGCCTCTGGGTGTGCAGAGATTTTTTTAAATGGCCTTTGGCAGTAAATTCTCTTAAGGGTTTTCTTAGGGTTTGTGCAAGGGGACTGTTTTGTGTTTTAAATTACTTATGGCCTTGAGTTTACCACCTATGAATTAGCTCTTCTGTTACTGCTCCATTTTATTCCCACTTCAGTTCAAAGACTATAACATATACTACAAGGAACATGTGTTGGTAGATTCATATATTCTTGCATTTTATTTTATTTATTTTTTAAAGATTTATTTATGCATACAAGAATTGGGGTACAGGCCAGAGGTGTGGGGAATGAGACGTTTTAGCAGAGACAGAATGGGGAGCAAAACAAGCAAATTGACTGGAACATACTGCTGAGGGGAGCAGCAGGCAAGACAGGAGAGGTCTGCTGTGCCAAGTGGGTTACCTCCCTGGCCAGAGATTGAACTCATGCTGCAGTGGCTATGGATGCTTCATAGTGTGGTGCTTAACCCCTTGCACCACCAGGGAGGCCCTTTTTCTTGCATTTTAATCCCAGCCCTATTCTTATATGGGCTATATGACTAGCTATTTGACTATGAAAAGGTCCATAGATAGCGCATTCTCTCACCTGTCAATTAGGAAAAATTAAACCTTTGGATAAATTGTGTAAGGAGCAAATGGGATGTTAACTTTAAAAATGTCTGTTCTAGGACGTAGCACATGACAGATGCTGAAAAATCTGTAACTGCTCTAATGATTACTAAAGGAAACATTTCCAAATTTAAGTGCCATTTCTTTGCTTATAGGTGCTCAGTTTCCCAGGAGAACTCTGTTATTTGCTAACAGTTGGTACTCCTGTCCTTTGAAGCAGATACTGTAGAGATCCTAAATAAATTACAATAAAAATGCATTAATTTTTTATGGAATTATGAGATTGTTTTGTGCTCTCTGATTTTTTGTAGAGAGGTAATCAACTTTTTAAAAATGGAACAATGGGGCCTCCCTGGTGGCGCAGTGGGTTAAGCAATGCACTATGAAGCAAATGGCAGCCACTGCAGCACAAATTCGATCCTTGCTGCTGGCCAGGGAGGGGACTCATGTGGCATGGCAGACCTCTCCTGCTGTGCCCGCTGCTTTCCTCAGCAGTGTACTTCAGTTGATCTACCTGTTCTGCTCCCCGCTCTCTGTGGTGAATCCTCTCACCGCCCCCACACCTCTGGCCTGTACCCCAGTGCTTGTATGCATAAATAAATAAATCTTTAAAAAAATAAAAATAAAGAAATAAAAAATGGAACAATGATAAGGAAAACTCTAGATACTTGATTTTCTGAAGTCCTATCATAAATGGATATATATATATAATGACTTTCTAGTTTGAAATGAAAACAAGCGAGTAATAAAAACCTTTAGAAATTTTCTCACAAGTTCTTTTCTTTTTTAAATATTTCCATCTTATTTTCAGTAATGTAGGAAGTGGCAATTTATGATCTCATTTTGGAGCAGTGTATTAATAGAAAAAACAAATACACAAAAGGTCAGCTGTCTCTGTATATTCTGGGAACATTCTTTAAGGAGCTCTGATTTGTAGTGCAGTACTTTTATTTTAGGGAAATAAGTTATTGAGTTGCCTTTGTCCAAGAGCACCTCCTAACCAGTGATATTTAAATGACTAGCTAATAGTCATCTGACTATCTTCTTTTTTTTTAAGATTTATTTATTTGTGCATACAAGCACTGGGGTACAAGCCAGAAGTGTGGGGAGGTGAGAGAATCCACCAGACAGCAGGGGGCAGAACAGGCAGATGGACTGAAACACACTGCTGAGGGGAGCAGCGGGCGAGGCAGGAGAGGTCTGCCTGCACCATGTGGGTCCCCTCCCTGGCCGGCAGCAGGGCTTGAACTCGTGCTGCAGTGGCTGCAGTCTGCTTCATAGTGCGTTGCTTAACCCACTGCACCACCAGGGAGGTCCCTCATCTGAATATCTTGTTGAATCTGACTGTGGTAAAGAAATGGTAAGGAGGCAGAGTAAAGACATTTGAGCATCTAAATAACACAATATATAATCAAAAATAATTCTGAGGTATCAGTATTTTTTATTTTACTTTTATTCAAGAAACATTGGTTTACAATACTATATATGATTTAGAGGTATAGATCACATTCTTTAAGTGTATGTTACCAAAACACACCCACTACCAAGGTACCCATAGTCTTCTACCATATTTCATTTTGTCCCAAACCCATTCTTCTCTCCTCTTACTTCCCTTTCCGATTCTGGTTGCCTCATTTGTACAGTCAATTTTTTAGATTTTGTTACTAGTTTGGTTTTGTTTCTCTATAGCCTACATTTAAGTGACACTAACTAGTCTTTGTCTTTCTCCTTCAGGCTTATTTCACTTAGCATGATCTGCTCCATCCAGTTTGCTGTAACTGGCAAGAGTTTATCTTATTTTCTATCTGAACATAACACCATTTTGTATGTTTACAATATGTTCCTAATCAATCCATCTGTTTTTTGGCAAACATTGCCATAGTGAACATGTGAGTGTGGTTCCCTTCAAATTAGTGGGGTTTTTTTGTATTCTTTGGGTATATAGCTAGGAGTAGAATTGCTGCATCATGTGATGGGTCTGTTTCTAATATTTTGAAAATCTCTATACTGTTTGCCATAGGGGGCTGGGCAGTCTACATTTCTACCAACAGTGTAAGAGGCTTCCTTTGTCTCCATATGCTCACCAAAACTTGTTTCTGATCTTTTTAATAAGGGCCCTTCTCACAGTTGTGAGTTGGTTTTGACTTGCATTTCCCTAATAATAAGTGATGATGAGTATTTTTTCATGTGCTTGTTGGCGATCTCTGTCTTCTTTGGAGAGGTGTCTCTTTAACTCTCCTGCCCATTATTCCACTGGATTATTTGTTTTCATTTGTTTTTGGTGATTGTATAAATTCTTTGTATATCCTGGCTGTCAGCTCCTTGTCAGATATATAATGTGCAAATTTCTTCTCTCATTCAGCAGTGTGTCTTTTTATTTTACTGATAGTTTCTTTTACTGTGCAAATGTTTTTTAATTTGATCTAGTGCCAGTTGTTTATCTTTCTCTTTTTATTTTTTTATTCTTTTTTGTTGGAGATGAATCCATAACAACATCACTGAGACTGATTTTATGGAGAGTTTTGCCTGTGTTTTCTTCTATGTATTTTATGGTTTTGGATCTTAAGTTCAAGTATTTAATTCATTTGAGTTAATTTTTATGTGTATGGTATGAAGTAGTGGTCTAATTACTTTTGCATGTGGCTATCCAGTTTTCTCAGTTTTTCTTTCTTCAGTGTATACTTTTGGGTCCTTTGTCATGGATTAACTGTCCATATAGGTATGGGTTTATTTCTGGGTTATCAATTCTACTCCAGAGGTCTCGGTGTCTGTTTCTGTTTCAGTTCCATATTGTTTTGATTATTTCAGCTTTGTAGTGTAGGTTGATGTCTGGCAGTCCGATAATACCATCCTTCCTCTTTTTTTTGTAAGTATTACTCTGGCTGTTTTGGGTCTTTTGTAGTTCCACATGAATTTTAGTAATATTTGTTTCATTTCCTTGAAGAATGCCATTGCTGCTTTGATAGGATTTGTCCACTTATATTTTCTTATGTATTTTGGTACAAGTGCCTTGTCAGCTACTAATATGTTTTGAGAATATTTTCTGCTGGTTTATAAGTTGTATTTTATTTTTTATACCCCTCTGTATTTTTATTTTTAAAATAGAATCTTTTGATGATTAAAAGTTTTTAATTTTGATTGAGTCATTATAAGCTATTTTTGGTTTGTGATTTTTTTGTAATTTATTTTATTTATATTTTTATTAAACTTTTTAATTCTCTTACATGGTTGTTCATTTCTGTACATTATTTGGTTTCTAGTTTTGTGATTTTTTTTTGTGTCTTCACTAAGAAATTTTTATTTTCCTAGATTGCAAATTTATTCTGTATTTTGCTTTAGTAGATTTTGGCTTGAGTTTTTATGTTTAGGTTAAAAGTCTGTCTCCAATTTAATTTTACACATATTTTTTCTATTTCCCATTAATTTATTGTACACATGTCTATTAAGCACGAGTGCCAGGCACTCTTTTAGGTTCTTGGTATCTAACACTAAACCGAAGAAGTCACCTTTTAATAGGCTCTGCACTTGTGAAAGCTATATTCTAGGGGAAATGACAGGCAATAAATTAATAAATAAGTAAAGGATATGTTAGAAAGTGAGAAAGCACCATAGGGTAGGAAAAAATATGGTAATATAAAAGTGAGAAAATTTACAATTTTAAGATATAGTGATAAAAGTGATTGAGAGGATATTATTTAAAATATAACCTGAATATGAAGGAATTAGGCATTTAGATACCTTGAAGTGAAGATTGTACTGGAGAGAAAACAGCCACCACAAAGGAGTTAAGTTGGAATTATATCTGACATGTTGCAGTAATAGCCAGGTTGCCTGTAAAGTCATTACATGTTAATACTGGGTAAGATCACAGAGGTAGGGCAGGGAAACTTATTCAGAATCATTAAAAATTGTTCAGGACATTGTGAAGATGGTAACTCTTTGTGTGAGTATCATGGGAAGCCATTTGAGGATTCACTATGCTTGATGCACATTTTGAAATAGTACTTTGTATATATGCATATATTATATATAGTATATTTTATATATTGTGTATATTACTGGGACATTTAATATTATTCTTTAGATTGCTCACTTTATATCTCTTTATTTTTCCTGATAGGTACACTTAATATTATAATGGTTTTCTTATTTCAGAAAGATCCAGATTACCTAAAGCTGTGGTTGGACAATTTTGTTTCTAGCTATGAACAATTCTTAGATGTTGACTTTGAAAAACTGCCTACCAGGTATGTAGTAATACTATTCTTGGAGTTCATTAATTTTTGACACAAAAACATCATTGATGTCATAACAGTGGCCATTATGTGACACATGCATAACTTCTCATGGTAGACAATGCTATTTAGTCATAATAGTCTTTTCTACTGATGCTGCACATGGCTTCCAAAAGCCCCTTTGCTGTTATGAGCCACTGGCAACTGGTATCTTATAGCTTACTTCAGTTCTGACACTACCCATAGCTAGAGCCAGAGCCACCAGTTAAGGGCAAGACTACTTTTACTTCAGATACCGAGTTCAAGTCTTTGGAGTCACCCTGATTATTATTTGGAGTCACAACTGATTATTGTTTGGAGGCTCTCACAACTTTCCCCCAGTTCAATAATTTGTTGGAATGACTCACATAGCTCACTGAAAGCATTATACTTACATTATGCTTTTATTATAAGGGTTACACCTAGGGTAGTACCTGGGAAAATTGCAGAACCTTCATGCTGTCTTTCCCTAGCATTTTGCCCTCCCCGAATATTCAAATAAAGAAGTTTTGTGAGCTTCCAGTGTCCAGTTTTGAGCCTTACCATTTCATTGATTGTGTGCTTGAGCTTTGTCAAGCCAAATTCCCCTTCTAGAAAGTTATGGGAGGAGCAGGTCTTTCTAATGTGTGCAGCTGCTCTCTTGAAACTGGCAAAGGACATACCCAGACTCACCTCATTTACATAAAATTTCTTTATTATGTCACAGGCATGCAAATTGAAGCTTCTTTCTTGGCCTTGGGAAACCTCTTGGAGGAGGCCAACTATTCAGAAATTTAAAAACTAGACTTAAAAAATCATGAAATGGGAGGAAAATTCTTAATGGAAAAGTACAAGTGAAAGTACATTCCATTCCATTTGCTTATTTCCATTTCTCAACTGCCAGTTCCCGGGTTCACTACCCAGATAAAAGTTTTTGTTGTATCTCAAACCATGTTGAAGGCCTAGTAGTTGTTAGGTAACAGAGGGAAATTTGGTTTGAGAAACAGGAATGATTTTGCCTGCAAAAGGAGCTCAGTTTATAGGGATGTACTGGAGGGAAGGGGAAAATGGGTGGTAGTGGTGATGAGAAAGAGTGTCTGAAAAATTAAAAATTTGCAAGAAATAAATAGGAACCAGATTGGGAAGTGCCACACATGAATTGCTAATAGACTTTGATTTTTTGTTATGGGATATATAGAACTTTACCAAAGAGTTTTCTGTGTGAGAATATCATGATCAAGTTGTTTTTATTTTTTTTTAAGATTTATTTATTTATGCATACAAGAACCAGGGTACAGGCCAGAGGTATGAGGGTTGAGAGGATTCATCAGAGACAGAATGGGAAAAAGAACAGGCAGACTGACTGAGGCACATTGCTGAGGGGAGCAGTGGGTGAGGCAGGAGAGGTCTGCTGGGCCAGGTGGGTAGCTCCCTGGCCAGGGATCCAACTCACACTGCAGTGGCTGTGGATGCTTCACAGCTCAGCTCTCAACCTGTTGTGCCACCAGGGAGGCCCTCAAGTTGTTTTTAAAGGCTTCTTTGATATTATGGAGATTAGATTGGAAAGAGTTGAGATTGAAAGCAGGAAGCTCCTTTAGTAATAATTCAGAGAAGAATTCATTAGCACTCGGGGCCAAGGCATTGAACTTAAGAAAAGATTGTGATTATTCTCAGAGAGTACTTTTTTATTTATATATATATTTATAGCATCAGAGCTCTTTCTCAGAATATTTGTAATAGGTGTGTAAATGTTGAAAAGTAATAAATCTTGAACCCCCAAAACTAAGGTTATGTATTGTTGATTTGTACTCATTCAAGAGTATTCTTGTAGTCTATGCTTAGAAGTGCTTTTAATAATTTACAGCTCATATCTTGAATCTAAGAATTTTATGGCATGAGAATTTGGGTCTCTGAATATTGGAATAAAGGTTTCTAAAGTTTGTAATGTGCATTTGTCCATACATTATAAATTTCTCCTTTCCTGGGATGTCATTTCTAAATACATATATAGACTTCTAGTGTCACCATATTTAAAGGTGAAGAATGCCATGAATGAATGAGATGAAGAGAATGAAGAATGCTTTCTTTGTGATTTAGTTGACTTATTTAAAATTATTTCACTATTTGTGAGAAAACTGAAACATGAATTTAGATTTTGCTAGTAGAAAATTTTGAATTTTTCAAATGCTATATGCAAGATACATAAAACTGGTCATCTTAAGCATAAGAAATTCATGAATAATCTTCAATTTAAAGTAAGCTGATTTTGGTGGCCTCCCTGGTGGTGGAGGGAGGGGTTAAAGTCTCATTGCTATTAAGCTATTGCCAGCCACTATAGATCCTGGACAGGAAGCTAACCACATGGCTCAGGAGACCTCTCCTGTCTCGCCTGCTGCTCCACTCAGCAGTGTATCTTCAATAAAGTCCTCCTGCTCTGTCTCTGGTGAATCTTCTTACCCTCCTGCACCTCTGGCCTACACCCCAGTTCTTGTATGCATAAATAAAAATAAAAAAAATTTTAAAAATAAATTAAGCTGATTTTATAGAGTTTCCAAGTTAGAGAATAGATAATGAAAGGCAAGGATTGCTTTTACTAGAATTAAAGTTCTGAAATTTAAGCTGGAATTTGTCCTGTGTTAGATAGACAGTATAATTGACAACTGTTTATAATAGGCATTCAATAGCCAACCATAGGAGTGGATCAGATATCTGGAGTTTAGGAAAGTTAGTAAAAAGAGCATATATTTTAGGCTGTAAAGAAGTGGGGAAATGCTTCTGAATTCTTAAATATTTATCACAGAAAGAACATGGTTAAAAATTTCAACTTTTTAAGTCATGTTCAGAGTCCCAGTTTTACAACGATGCCCTCCTACTACAAATATCCTCGTTAGAAGCTATTTTTTCCCCTCACTGTCTAGTAAACAAAAGATATGTGTAAATAAATATGTGACAACTTAGTACAAAAGGAAACTATTCCTTTAAGTAACTAAGAATGAATAATTGGAAATCTTGTTGACATAAAGTAGGAGCTATAGTTTAGTCTTGAAAGCCAGTTTTTTTTTTTTTTTAGATTTATTTATTTTATGCATACAAGCACTGGGGTACAAGCCAGAGGTGTGGGGTGGTGAGAGGATTCACCACAGAAAGCAGGGAGCAGAACAGGCAGATCAACGGAAGTACACTGCTGAGGGGAGCAGTGGGCACAGCAGGAGAGGTCCACCGCACCATGTGGGTCCCCTCCCTGGCCAGCAGCAGAGATCGAACTCGTGCTGCAGTGGCTGCGGTTTGCTTCATAGTGCGCTGCTTAACCCACTGCGCCACCAGGGAGGCCCTTGAAAGCCAGTTTTATTCAATCATTACTTAGTTTGTGATGTTACTCTGGTTTTTCTAATCATCTCTTTAATTCTTTATCAGGAAAAAATATATACACAAAAGTGAGTTTTTCTAGTACCATTATAAATAAAAGAATTAAGGAATCTAAAGGTACAAGTGAAATATTGTTCAAACAGAAATGAAACATGTATTTTTATGACATGGTTACAGAAATTAACAGTTTTGGTTATGTGCTTTGTGATTTATTTTCTGTGTAATTAAAGTCAGGTGTTTACTATGAAACACAATATGTTGTCGGCTGGTTCAGAAGGAGGCAAATCATATTTTTCATGTGTACTTATGTGATTACTGTAATGTGCTTAAAATTTTTGTCACACTGAATGTTATTCAATGTAAAAATAATCGTAATGCTTCACAATAAGCATTTTCTGAAGAAGAAACTACTCTATATAATAGGTGTCATTTTAGCATAGGAACTCTTTAGGGTTATCTCTGCAATTTGGGTATTTTTCTTAATAGAGATAGGGAAGTTAGTACAGAGTGATTTTGAAAAGATTTTTAGGTTTAGTGATATTAACTTATGATACAATGTATTTTTGTAGGTATTTACATATTTCAAAGCTGAAAATGCAGTACCTTTCTGGTTTCAGAGGCATGTGTAGTATCACAGATAATACTATGATTTTATGGATAATGGAATTTGGGGATTAAAAGATGTGCTTTCTGTTACAGAGGGGGAACTTAATATGTCATTCTTCTGACTGAATTTAGGGGATTTTTATTGTGAGAGAACACAAGAGGAGTCGATCTGGTGTTCACTTTTGTCCTTAAACCCATATAATCTACTTACAACTGTCACAAAATATTGACATATTACTTTAATCATATGTGGTTGAGGTTCTACACTCACTACTTTATCTTTCTCCTTTTGCTGATTATCTTCCTCTTCTAATCACTTGCTTGAGATGCCTATATGTAGGTGGATGCTGTTTTTTTTTTAATAAAGTGACAAATATTAAGCTAGTTACAGGTACTTCATTTTTATTATTTGTTAGTGTTTTTTTTTCCCCCAGAAATGGTGTGTATACATATTGTATTTCTACTTTATTTAGAAAGTGAACTAATTTATATTTTAAATATTTTCTTTTAAAAATAGCACAATTGAAGTTATTAAATAACCTCTCTTTTCAATAAGCCTCCTTTTATAGTAAGCATAATGACTCTGCTATTATAATCATCTAAAGTGTCACTAATTATTTGGTGGTACCTTACAGAGAAGGAGGCACAGTTTCTGTGTTAGAAGAGATTTAGGATTTGAGCTGAAAATGAACTTCATTTTAAAATACCAAAGATTTTTTTCCTGTATTTAAACACCCACCATATTTTTCTCTCCTTATATTTTAGGGTAGATGATGTGCCTCCAGGAATATCTTTGCTTCCTGATAATATTCTGCAGGTTCTTAGGATTCAGCTGCTACAGTGTGTTCAGAAAATGGCAGATGGATTAGAGGAACAACAACAAGCCTTGTCAGTTTTACTTGTCAAGTTCTTCATTATTCTTTGCAGGTATATGTTATAAGCAAACTTATCCACTTAAAATAATAAGGTATTTACTGATTATTAATGGTGTTCATTGTTTATACGGAGCTTTCAAGAATGAGTGCATTTTTTGCAGTAGACTTGTGGTTTGTTATTATATTAAATATAATGATAGGACTTTTTTACCCATGTAAGAAATATTACACTAGTATTTTCTGTATGGTCCTCACCTGTAAGCATATACTATCATATCCCACTATTATAGTAGCCTACAGAATAATCTTACCATTCTAAAAATGCCCTGTGCTCCATTTATTACCCCTACCTCATACCCCAACCTCTGGTAACTAACTGGTTTTTTTTGTTTGTTTGTGTTTGTGTTTGTTTTTGTTTTTGATAGCTATAGTTTTGTGTTTTCCAGACCATCTTTTTGAAATCATGCAGTGTAGGGGTCTCCCTAGTGGCCTAGGGAGTACTATCACTGTTACAACTGAGTTTGTACCCTGGCCTGACATGGGGCAGCAGACCTCTTCTCTCTCTCCTGCTGCTCCCCTTAGCAGTGTTTTTCAATAAATCTGCCTGACTTCTGTTGCCTATTCTGTGTCTGGTGAATCCTCTTACCCCTTACACCTCTGGCCTATACCTAGTACTACAAATTAAGTAAATATTTTTTTAAAAATCATGTAGGGACATACACATCAATGACATCTTTGGAGGTACAACACCTAAAGCACAGATAGTGAAAGAGAGGATAAACAGGTGGGACTACATCAAATTTAAAAGCTT
>JAGFMF010011501.1:3811268-3877780 GCA_019455555.1 Galemys pyrenaicus
CTGGTGAGATGGTGATGGGGAATACATGGGGATTACAATTAATGGCAAGTATATGTAAATTTTAAAATATTTTAATAAAAAAATAATTAAAAAAAAAGACATAATCCACATATCATACAATTCACCCATTTAAAGGCCCCTGGCAGGGAAGGGGATTAATTTTGCTTTGGTGGTAGGTGTGGTCTGATACTATTATTTCAGTTAAAAATGATTTTAAAATAAAATCCACAGAATTAAAAAAAAAAAATCATGTAGGGGCCTCCCTGGTGGCACAGTGGGTTAAGCAACACACTATGAAGCAAACCGCAACCACTGCAACACGAGTTTGATCCCTGCCGCTGGCCAGGTTGGGGACCCACATGGTGTAGCAGACCTCTCTTGCCTCGCCTGCTGCTCCCCTCAGCAGTGTGTTTCAGTCAATCTGCCTGTTCTGCTCCTTACTCTGTCTGGTGAATCCTCTTACCTCCTGTGACTCTGGCCTGTACCCCAGCTCTTGTATGCATAAATGAATCTTTAAAAAAAAAATCATGTAGTATATTCTACTTTCAGACTGGAATCTTTCACATAATAGTATGTGTTTAAGGTTCCTCCATGTCTTTTTGTGACTTGATGGTACATGCTAGTTCATGTCTGTCTTGCTTTCGTTACTAGCTTTGTAGTAAGTCCTCTTGTTCTGTGCTTTCAGCCTTGCTTGAATGATCAAATAGGTATCTAAAATCAATAACAAAAGCAAAACTGAAAAATTCAGAAAGCTGTGGAAACTAACCAAGACATTTTTAAACACTCAACAGATTGAGAAATTAGATCACAAGGAAATTAGAAAACATTTAGAGATGAATAAAAAGGAAAAAAACGTACCAAACTTAATGAAGACTACAAAAGTAGTGCTAAAGAGAAAATTTATAGCTATAAATTTACATTAATGAAACATCTCAAATCAGCAGCTTACTTGTACAACTTAAGGTATAAGAAAATGAAGAACCATTCTTTTCCTATCTTGTAAAGATGGTGGATGGAAAAGCTGAGAAACCACAGAAGAAACTGTATTAAACAGAAGAAACCTTAAACCAACAAGTCTGACATTAGTGGTAAGGTTAAAGAGGGTAGTCCCAAGGCCAAGATGCCTAAGAAGGGATTCTCCACTGCAGCTCAAACCCTGTCTAGTCAGAGGAATTGGCATATATTCTCAATCTGCTATGTATTCCTGAAAGGCCATGTATAAGAGGACGTCATCATCAGTTAAATCCAGAAATGAGAAGAAAAAGGAGAAAGTTCTTGCTATTGTCACAAAACCAGTTGTGATGACAAGAATGCAGGCACCCAAGTGGTTAAACTTCACAAAATGCCTAGATGCTCCCCTACTGAAGATGTACTCTAAAGCTATAGAGCCACAGCAACAAGTCATTTACTCAGCATATGTTAAAATCCAAGGTAGCCTCATTTCTAGGATCAGTCTGATCATTCCACAGAGGAAAGAGGGTGATTTTCCTGATCCATTTGAACAGTGATTTGTTACTTGTGACTGGGCCTTTCCCCCAGTCAGGTTACTCTGCATAGACTAAACCACAAATAGGTGATTGCCATCTCCACCAGTTGGTATTGATGTTCTGAAAACTTTTTTTTTTTTTAAAGATTTATTCATTCATACACACAAGCACTGGGGTACAGGCCAGAGGTATGGGGGACTGTGACAGGATTCACCAGAGACAGAATGGGGAGCAGAACAGGCAGATGACTGAAGTACACTGCTGAGGGGAGTAGCAGGCGAGGCAGGAGAGGTCTGCTGCGCCATGTGGGTCACCTCCCCGGTCAGGGGCAGGGATAGAACTCATGCTGCAGTGGCTTTGGTTTGCTTCATAGTTTGTTGCTTAACCCATTGCACCACCAGAGAGGCCCCTGTTCTGAAAACTCTTAGAAGAACTTACAGATCCTTATTTCAAGAAGTTGTGTGAGCATAGGAAGGTGTGATCTTTAACACAGAGAAGGAGAAATACAAGATAACAACATAGTGCAAGGTTGCTCATAAAGCTGAGGACTCACAAATTTTGCTAAAAATTAAAGCTCAACATAACCTGTGTTCTTTGTTTTCTCCCACAAGTGGGATTTATCCTTACAAATCAGTGTTCTGAATTTCTTACTAAATTTTACTCCTTCTTTGCTCTTTGTTTTCTCAAATATGTCACTCATGCAAGACTTCATATCTTAAGATGTCCGTTAAATTCAGTTAAGTTTTTCTGTAGTTTTAGCATCTACTGAATTTTAATATTTGATGTATTTTTCAAGGTCACAGTTTCTCAGGTAAGAATTACATTTGTTTTATTATGCCAAGAACAAGACTGATGATGTTAGATATAGGAAATGGTAGCATTTTTATTTCAGTCTTATAAGAGTGAAATCAAAATTGAGGTTAATATATATTTTTGAAGATTTATTTATTTATGCATACAAGAGCTTGGGTGCAGGCCAGAAGTGTAGAGGGGGGGAAGGGGGGATGAGAGGAATCACCAGAGACAGAACAGGCAGATCTATTAAAATACACTGCTGAGGGGAATAGTGGGCGAGACAGGAGAGGCCTGCTATGCCATGTGGGTCAGTTCCTTGGCTGGGGATTGAACTCAGCCTGCAGTGGCTGTGGATAGCTTCATAGTGCTGAGACTTAACACATTGCACCACCAGGGTGGCTCAATGTTCATTCATATTTAATTGACCATCAAGAACTTACTGACCCACAGCTTTAAGCAAGACATGTAATATGCCCTCTTGGAGTATGTACTGATATTGACCCTTCTGTCAAGGCTTTTGATACTTGAGATTTTAGTCTAAACAGGTAAGTATAATTTTAGAAAGCAAAGTGAAAACAGTAAAAGCACATGTTACAATGGCGATAATGTGCACAAAAAGCAATCTTAGGAAATATCAAAATATAGGAAAATAAAGACAAACCTGGAAAGTAATAATTCAAAATATATGTAGTTGGTTAATGTTTGGGTTTTAGGATGTTTGTAATTTTTTTTTTTTAGTTTCTACTTTGGTATTTTCAAATTTTTTTCAATAAGTAAATATAAAACATTCTTTTAGAAGTTAAATGGTGCTAGAAGTGTTTCTCTTCTTGGTTGGAAATACTGACTTTATTTTAATATTGTTTTATTTTGTTTCCCATTGTGTTTTCAAAATTTACCCTGAATATATTGAACATACATTTTTTTTCTTTATTCAAAGATGACAAATATATGAATATTGTATTTTTCACAGAAATCTATCTAATGTTGAAGAAATTGGGACTTGCTCATACATTAATCATGTCATCACCATGACTACACTCTATATACAACAAGTAGGTGTGAATTGAAATATCCCTTTCGTTGCTTTGCTGAGACTAACTAGGTTTTGCTTTTTTTAAATATTATAATTAATAAAGTTGGATGTTTTCAGAGGAAGTTAAATTGGGATGAGAAGTCAGATTACCATTTTTTAAAAAAGATTTATTTATTTATAAATAAAAAACAAAAGCTGGGGTGCAGGCCAGAGGTTCAGAGAGTAAGAGGATTCACTAGAGACAGAGTGGGGAACAGAATAGGCGGATTGACTGAAATGCACTGCAGAGGGGAGCAGCAGGTGAGTCAGGAGAGATCAGCTGTGCTGCAGTGGCTGGTGATAGCTTCGTGTGATTTAACCCCTTGTGTCATCTCGGAGATCCCCAGATTACTATTGAGTACTGTATATTTCAAGAACCTCATATATATTATCCAAAATAGATAAGCAATTACTAATATCTGTTATTTTACTTTTTAAAATTTGCTATTTTAAATAAAGTGCTTTATGATTTAAAACAATAGATTTTATAATTTTATGCATTATTTGTTCATTTACTAGCCTTAATAAAAACACTTTTGTTGGAAAGATGTTTATCCATTTGTAGCCCTTCTTAGGAAATATTTAAAACTTGAGGGGTTATATCCAGTCCATATGATTAGCTAATTCTCTGACTCAAATGAAATATAGGCTTGTTTGAATAAAAGTTATTTATTATCATGTGATGAATGAAACAGTCTTTTAATGATATAGGTAAAGTTATATAATTTCATATTTTTAACTAAATATAATCTTACATTTAACTGTATTCCTTTTCAGTTAAAAAGCAAAAAAAAAGAAAAGGAATTGGCAGATCAGACACCTATTGAAGAATTTGTGATCCATGCATTGGCATTTTGTGAAAGTTTATATGATCCTTATCGGAATTGGAGGCATAGAATTTCAGGGTATGTCTTATAAATCATTGTGTTTATTTAAAATCTGAATTTCGTTATGAATGCATTTCTTGAAAGTAAATTTAATCTTATGACAATTGCTAAGATGTGCATAAGATCTCTCTCCCTATCTTTGAGATAGAGAACTATGTTAAAGGTAATGAATTGATTTAAATACCACTTTCAGAAAATAAATTTGCCTTTGCTATAAAGCAAAATTCAACCGAGTATATTTTAAAGATATTATTTGCCTTATTCAATAATCATGAATCAGGTAGCACCCCATTTAGTAGAGAGAAAGGAGCTATAAGGAGATTTCCAAAATGAAATGCTTTTATCAGCAGAAAGGAGCAGGAACAGGAAGTTACACTAGTAAAGGGTAGATTGGTTGAGGCAGGTCACTTTCCTTTAAGGGTCAGGGAAGATTACCTTACTAGTGCTGACCAGGTAATTCCTGATTGACTGGTTTAGGAGTCTATTTTTGGGAGAGACTGAAATTATAATTAACTCTTGGTTTGGTAACGTAGGATTTATGATAAGTTCCATTTTGGGTCTGTTTTGTTTTTAACAGCCTGATGTCTGATAAATTTCACTTGCACTTAGCTGTCAAATTTGCAGTGGTGCTGAACATGTTCTTTCACAGACTGGAAATTCTTACTTTCTGATGACTATTTCCTTTTTCAATCTCCATTTGTTTTTTGAGATTTAAATTGGGTGCTATGTTTCACCACTGAACAATTAAATTTTTTTTGCTTATTTCAATAGAGGTTGTTCCATTGAGGAGCATTTAAATTACTGACTAGACTTCCTTTTCAAAATTATATTAATCCCAGAGATGTATTATTTAATACACAAATCAAAAGTAAAACGTTACCTTTATAATTGTTTTTGTAATTTTGGAACCCATACTTTCCCATGTTATAATTTATTAATAACTTCTTTTAAATGACAGACGAATCCTTAGTACTGTGGAAAGGAGCAGACAGAAATATAAACCAGCTTCTCTCACAGTGGAATTTGTCCCTTTCTTTTATCGTAAGTAACAGCTCTAATTTCTTTTTTTTTTTTTGACTTTGATGTTATTCTGATTCTAGTTCTGATCTTTTTTTAGTTCTGTGTATTTATCAGATAAAGATTCTAACAATCTGTCATTGGAATACTTGATTCACATTTTGCTGAGATTATTTTTCCTGGCCTATTTAATATAAACACTCTTTTCTAAGTGTTTTATTTTTGAGAAGAGGTGAATATTTTAATGACAGCAGTATATTTAAGAATTTTAAAATTTTTATTGAAAATAAACTTAAGGGGACTTCCTTGGTGGCGCAGTGGGTTAAGCAACACACTATGAAGCAAAACGCAGCCACTGTAGCATGAGTTTAATCCCTGGTGCCGGCCAAGGAAGAGATCCACCTGGTGTAGCAGACCTCTCCTGCCTTGCCTGCTGCTCCCCTCAGCAGTGTGTTTCAGTCCATCTGCCTGTTCTGTTCCCCACTCTGTCTCTGGTGAATCCGCTCACCTCCCTGGACTCTGGCCTGTACCCCAGCTCTTGTATGCATAAATAAATAAATATTCAAAAAAAAAAAACTTAAGGGTTGGCCTGGCCCACTGTTCACACAAACTATGCACTCTCGTTTTCTTTCTTGAAAAGATTGTGCCATATTACAAGTATACTGAAGATCTTGTAGTATATAAAAGGAACAATTTTTTTTTCTGCCAAATTTGTCAAATTGCAATATTTTGTCATTTTTTCTTATTTGTCTATATTCTTTTTTTCCCTTAGTAAATAAAACAAGGCTGAACTGTCCTTTGTTTGATTACTTGGTCAGGATAATTGCATGATCATACTGTATGACAACCAGTAACAATATTAACTTCAAATGACACATGTCCAAATAGACTGTGTCTGAAACTGGCCTCACTTAGGGCAGAAAACCCAGCATCCACTAGAACAGTGTCAGTGTTTCTCACAACAGGAATTCTCATAACATTCCAATGGCCATTCTTGGGTTCTCTGAGTTGGGTATGAGACCAAATTGGTGGATGTGCAAGACACCCTGGCTTGCAAGCACAGTACCCCATAAAAGTCATTATATTTTTTTTTTAGAAGGGAAATGCCTAAATTACAAGTTACACTGCAATTAGGGAAGACCAAGGTTGTGAATGGTATAAATACCATTCAGGTATTTATAGTCATTCATAGTCCTGTTTGTCAGTATCAAGAACCATTTTTACCATAAACAGTATTACCTATTAATTTTTTAATTAATTTTTTAATTTGTCCTCTGATTCTCCACATTTGTACATTTCCAGTGATGTAACTATTGGTCCATTTTTCTGTAGAAAAGGAAAAAAAGATTTTATTGTCTTTTTGTTAACCATTACTCAGAGAAGTGATAGTGAATTCGTTCAATTACAAAGTGGTTTTTCCTTTTGCAATTTCTGAAGTTACCCTTGAAATGATACTTTGGGAAAATTGTGAATAGTGTTGTTTCCTAACATATTTTCACTTGGTGTTTTATTATCTGTTGATGATACTTGCTTGAATCAGTTATTTCATTAAGGGTTGCAAAATTGTGGTTTTCTAATTCTGTCATTCTTTTAAGTTTATCAGCTTTTATATTCTGTAAAAAAGGATTTTCCCTCATCAACTGGGGATAATTATCCACAGTTTATAGATGTTCCTAAAAAGGATGAATAAAATTCTTAAGTTTTTCCTTTCTCTGTTTTCAAATGAGTTCAAATAAACTCAGATTTGAACAAATTCAAATGAAATGTGAATCAAAGGGGCAAGTAAGTCTTACTTTATTTTGTTTATCACTACAGACTTGATACTACCAGTTACTCAATATTTTATATTCAGTTATATATACTACCTTTTTGATGATAAATTATCCCAGACTTGATCATTGAGAGCATTTTATCATATTTACTTTGTGTTTTCACTTATTAATGGATTCTTAAGACACCGTAGTTTTAATTTATACATTTTAAAAAATTTATTTTTTCTTTTACGATCTGTGTTTTTGTGCCTTATCAAAGAAATTTTGCTTACTTCAAAATCATGAATTTTTTTTCTTCTAGCTTTGCTTTTAAGTCAATTAAGTGTTTTGATCTAATACTAAGCACATAATAATCTTATAATTAGCGTTTATATGGTATAACTTTTTTTAAATGTGCTTTCTCTGTGTCCCACGTGGCTACATAGAACTCTCATCTTCTAGCTGTGTGAAATATGACAGTTACTCAGTTTACAACTTCTCAGTAGGTTTTCCTATGTTGTATGTTTGAGCACCATTATGTGAGGATTGATACTTGAACTCATGCATATTGCTGCATATATATATGCATAATAAACATATTTCTCTACTCCAGTACTGCTTCACAAATTCTGGCTGCCTAGTCTTCCTGAAACTTTGTCTCCTCTTTCAGCAAGTTGCCGTGTGCTTCTAGGGCTCCCCCTGCAGTTGTTCAGAAAATGACTTTACACAAGAAGCTAAGGTTATTTTTGGACTATTTCCTTCTCTTATGTATCACAGTTCTGTGGCTAAATTTCTAGAACCTATTTTGTTGATTTTTCTAGTTACATAAAGCATAAAGCCATATATTTTAAGTTATCCCAGTAGAGCTGAGTGACTTAAATTTTTAATTGTATATTGCTATCAGAACATTTTACCTCTAAGCTGATTCTTTTGGGTAATGTTTGTTCTGTATAAGATTGGAATAATCTATGGTTCTAATCTGTGTGTACTGATGTATGCAAAAGGATATTCAGTGGTAGATTATTAGCAGTAGCAAAAGAAAGAGGAAAAACATAAAAGTGTATCAGTAAATAACTTATTAAGTAAATTAAGGTACATCATACTCTGCAGCATAAAAATGAGCAAGGTGTTATATATGTTAAGATGTAATAAGCCCCAGGATATATTAAATTAAAAACAAAAATGCATGATGCCGTAGTATGGTTGTTTTTTTTTTTAAGATTTATTTATTTATGCATACAAGAACTGGGGTACAAGCCAGAGGTGTGGGGGTGAGAAGATTCACCAGACAAAGAGTGGGGAGCAGAACAGGCAGATAGACTGAAATACACTGCTGAGGGGAGCAGTGGGCAAGCCAGGAGAGGTCTGCTGTACCATGTGGGTCACTCCCTGGCCGGGGATCAAACTGGTGCTGCAGTGGCTGCGGATGCTTCATAGTGTGTTGCTTAATCTGATGTGCCACCAGGGAGGCTCTCTAGTTGTTTTTTTAAGTGTAGGGAGCAAGGTGGATTGAGGGATATGTTAGAGGGAGGCTTTCTCATCTGTTTTTTTATGCTGCTTTATTTGTTTTGTCACATGTGTGCATAACCTTTTAAAAATAATAAATATTTCATAATGCTAATAGAAAGATTACTCTAAGACCAAAATTTTAGGATGTTTGCCCTGGAGTAGACCCAGGAAATTTTTTGTTTTATTCAGTTTTATAATTGAATAATTATAGTTAATTATACTAATAAGAGGCAGCTGAAGTAGTAAAAAGAAAGTTTTTTGTTAGGTTTGACTAATTTTGTACCTCTGTCACTTAGTAGCCATGTGGCTTCAGGCAAGATAATAAACTGTGAACTTCATTTACCCATATATAAGTGGGAGCAATATGAAATATTATGAGAATTAAATAACATAAAGTATCTAAAATACTACCCACTAGATTGCTTCTCTTTTCCATTCCTATGAAAAAGTACATATCAACCTTGTCTGTTAGCACAGTTTAGCCTTTTCACTAATACTAGTTAGTGCTTCTGATTCAGCCATTCCTTAGTGATAAATCATACTGTGAAGCCATGCCTTATTTATTTGTTTATTGTGTATTCACAGAATGTTTTCAGGAAAGTGAACATCTCAAGGAAAGTCTTAAGTGTTGCTTATTGCATCTCTTTGGAGCCATTGTTGCTGGTGGACAGGTGAGGAAAGTGTTGAAAGTTAATATGTAAAACAATTGTTAAGTGTCAAAAGCTTTCCATGAATTATTTAATGTATTCTCTGTATTTTTTCAATTTTATGAACCATCAATTTGGTTCCTTTGACTTAACTATCAAATAATCTAAGTAATAATATTAGCACCTACAATAAATTACTGCATAAATAAGGAGATTGGAGCAAATTTGGTATTTTAAGTTCTTTATTGTGTTGACTTTTGGCTACTACTTCTATATAGAGGATAGTCATCCCTATTAGTCTATGAATAGAATCAAACTCTATCAGTTTGATTTCCTAAGACATAAATTTGATAACTCATCTGTTTATAATTAATAAATCCATTTACATGCATTTCCCCCCAACAGATCCCACTAGTTCTGTGTTTGTTTGTTTGTTTGTTTGTTTTACGAGAAAGAAGTTCTAATGTTTTTAAGTCAAGTATCATAAATAGCTGTCTATCATAAACTTTTGAGTATAACTATTTGTTGAAAATAGGACTGTAGTTCAGAGAGAACATTCTACTTGTTTTCTTTAACCATACAATTTACATCAGAAGTTTGTAACCTATTTGAACCATATCCTTCTGCAGATTGTTCAAAACATTTTGTCAGTATGTTTTCAGTGCCTAAAATAAAATACTTAGATCCAAAGGAAAGTAATTACACTAATTATGAAGTTGCTAAAAAATTAATGAAACAATTCTGTAACAGCAACACGTACTTTATAAAACATTAAAAAGATCCAGTAGCACATTTTGTAACTTGTGAAATTTTAAATCAGAGATGAGTATAAATGATTTCAAGACACTGAAACAATTGTAATACATGAAAATGTATCTGATTTTTACTGGTGAAAAAAATCATAGGTATTAATAATAATATGTGTGTTTCTTAGTGGACAATCTTGTCACCTCTTCAACCTAGTAAAGTTAGAATTTCTTTGTAGTGAGAAGAATTAATGCTCAGAATCTCACTATTCATTTTGTTTGCTTTGTCACAATCCTGTTTTAGCCAATATCCTTATGTTTAAGTATCTTCCCATTTTAGTCATTACTACTAAGCATAAGAGTTAATCAGTATGCATCAATAAAATTGAAAATGATGTTAATTGGGGCCTCCCTGGTGGCGCAGTGGGTTAAGCAACGCACTATGAAGCAAATCGCAGCCACTACAGCACGAGTTCGATCCCTGCTGCCGGCCAGGGCAGGGGACCCATATTTCGCAGCGGACCTCTCCTGCTGTGCCCGCTGCTCCCCTCAGCAGTGTACTTCAGTTGATCTGCCTGTTCTGCTCCCCGCTTTCTGTGGTGAATCCTCTCACCCCCCACACCTCTGGTCTGTACCCCAGTGCTTGTATGCATAAATAAATAAATCCTTAAAAAAAAAAAAGAAAATGACGTTAATTTTGAATATTCCCTTTTGAGCACATAGAAACTTACTATTGTTAGTGCCTAGGGGTAATCAAGCCTTGAGAGACCTCCCATAATTGAAATTCACATGAAAATCGAGTAAGTTCTAAAAAGCCAATATATTATGTTACATACTGAAAATACTCAAGATCTTGTAATCAGATCATGGCTATAGTTAGATCTTTATTGAAATAAGAAGGTTATTTGCTGACTGTAGCATTAATACAAGGGTATGTAGATAAATTGAATATCAAAAGGTATAAGCATCGTCATGTCATAAATAGCAGAAAACTAAAGTCTAGTTACTAGTTTCCTTTCCTAAAGCATCATGCCTGGACTTCACATTCTATTTTGTTTATGTTAAGAGCAAGATTTTTAAGCCACA
This sequence comes from Galemys pyrenaicus, assembly GCA_019455555.1. NCBI lineage: Eukaryota > Metazoa > Chordata > Mammalia > Eulipotyphla > Talpidae > Galemys > Galemys pyrenaicus. Next base: position 3,822,266 of record JAGFMF010011501.1, read on the forward strand.
TTGACGTAGCTTTGAATCTCATGTCCATGTGTAACTAGTTGTGGGACCTTGCAGAAACTATATACATGAGTTTATTTGTTTGTTTGTTTATTACGTGGAAACAGTAACACTTAGAGGGTAGTTATAAGGACCAAATGACAGATAATTTATGTGAAGTACTTGAAGTTCTATGCTTGCAAGAACTGTGTAAATCATAGGTATATCAGAGGTTTGATTCCCTATAAGTAGCATTGAGTAAATACTAATATTATAACAGCCTAAGTTATATGTTCATTTTTTCCTTACAATTATTTCTTTTGCTACAAGATAACTTCTAAAATTCTGGCCATTATGTCTGCCTTTGGGGCACAAAGATGGAAGGGGTGTCAAAGAAGGAGACAGTAAGCATATGCCTAGTTTTTAAGTATAATTTGCCAAACTGCAGATAACGGCATAGAAGACAAATATTTCTTGATACAAAATTTGATAAACTTGTTTCCTCAGCCTCCTTAGAAACAGCAAAGGTTGGGAAACGTAGCATTTATTTCTGGTGTTATGTCCAGAAAAACTCATGTTTTATTAATAAGGAAATGGAAGAAAATGGATTTTGAGTGGGCCATCATCAGTTTCTTCCATAGTAGCACTTGTTATTTGTATTATTACATTGAAAATAATAAATCCTAATGCACTAAGTGCTGTAAACTTCAGATGATTTTATAGAACTATGTTCTGTTTAGTAGATAATAATGTAACAATTTACAGAATATTTTTTTATTTCCAAGTCTGATGGATCACCTCAAAGAGTTGCTAATTACATAATTTATGAATTTCAGAGATTTATTTGTAGAACGAGAACCAAGTCAGTCCTTCTACATTTATCGAATCATTTGGCATTAATTTGTATAACCAATCAAAAACCTGAAAGAGACTTAATTCAAATTGAGGATTTTTAAAATTCTTGCTTAGATGTAGGTAGTTCTGGGCTGGTAAAACAACTCAATTATACCATTAAGAGCTAAGGTTCTTTGGTATTCATGTTCTGCTCTTTGTAGCCTAGAACTTACTTTAATTGTTTTACTTGTTTCTTCATGATATAAAGGGGCTTCAAGCATCATGTTTATATTTCAGACAGGAAAACAGATGACAAAGCCAAGTACCAAATGTCCTGCCCTTTTTATTTGTAAAATGATATTTACCTTCATTATCTACTGCCATATATCTTTGACCAGAATTATATCACATGACTTCTCTCTGCAAGGGAGGGTTGAAGATGAGTTTTCTATGTGGGAAGATTGATACCTGAATAAAATCAGAATCTGTTAATTTTGAAGAAATGTAGACTTATCAGATGTAAAATTTTAACAGTATTGATCAAAGTATATATTTTAAAAATTTTATATTGATTTTTTAAAAGAAAAAGCTGCCTGCAAATTTATTTAATTTTCTTTGTTTTTGCAAACATGTAGAATTTTATTTAGATTTGAATTTCATTTTTATTGTCTTTCATATTTCAGAGGAATGCTTTGCAAGCTATTTCTCCAGCTACCATGGAAGTTCTTATGAGAGTTTTGGCAGATTGTGACTCCTGGGAGGATGGAAATCCTGAAGAAGTGGGAAGGAAGGCAGAACTTACTCTGAAGTGCCTTACAGAAGTAGTACATATCCTTCTCACTAGTAGCTCTGACCAACGTCAAGTAGAAACCAGCACTATTCTGGAGAATTATTTTAAATTGCTGAATTCAGATCATTCAGCTTTACCTAATCAAAGGAGGTCCAGACAGTGGGAAAACCGGTTCATATCCCTACAGATCAAAATGCTGAGTAAGTTTATTATACTCAGTTTTCTCTGAGTTCTTTTTTTTTTTCCACTTTATATTTTCTGACTTTCATTTGAAATACAAGGCCATTATATAGAAATTATTGATGGTTTAATTCAGATATTAAAATAATGTGGAATTTTTTTGTCTGCAGTATCTTTGCTTTAACGATAATAAAATTGAGGCTTTATGTTCTTATTTGAAAATATTAATTGAAAGCTTCAATGTTTAAAATCAGTATGGTTTTGAAAAACTAGGAAAAGTAAAATTTCAGAGAGGGCCATTTGTAGTTTCTAATTTGGGACAAGGCATCACAGTTTCAAAATGGCTATATGTTAATTTTATATTATATAAATGAGGTTGTGTAACTAGACATAACCAGGCATTGCTTATTAATAACAAACTGAGCCACAATTGATTATACTTGAGCATTATAATAAATGAACAACTAAGTAAATCCCTAGGAAATATGTATCACTATTAAATTTAAAAAGTTAAATATTTTTGGCCACCCTGGTGGCGCAAGGGTTGAGTGCCGTACTGTGGTTCCACAGCCACTACAGCGCAAGTTCGATCCCTGGCCAGGGAGGGGACCCATGTGGTGTAGCTAACTCTCCTGCCTCGCCTGCTGCTCCCCTCACAGTGTACTTCAATTGATCTGTCTGTTCTGCTGTCCCTCTGTCTCTGATGACTCCTCTCACCACCCCCATGCCTCTGGCCTGTACCCCAGATCTTGTGTGCATAAAGAAATAAAATCTTTAAAAAAATTTTAATAATAAAGTATAAAAATGTTCCACTTTCTTATCAAGTGTAAAGTACAGATTTTATTTTCTACTCCCCATTCCTTTTATTTACTATGTAATTTATATCTTTCAACTGAAATGTCTAAATAAATATAGGGTTAGAGTAAATGTTTCTGTGATTTCAAATTTTCTACTTTATAAATGACTGGTTTTGTTTTTATTTTTCTAGATACCATCACAGCTATGCTAGATTGTACAGATAGGCCTGTTCTTCAGGCCATTTTTCTTAATAGTAATTGCTTTGAACATCTCATACGACTGCTACAAAACTGCAAGGTATTTTTCTATTATTACTGTCTTTGATTTTAAGCAGCTATTATTTTGTTTGTTTTGGTTCATATTTGAGCATTTTATTATTACAAGTTCCTTTATTATGATAAAGTACTCATAACATTTACCATCTTAACCATTTTTAAGTGTACAGTTCAGTGGTGTAAAATACATTCAGTGGTTGTGCAATCATCACCATTCATTTCCACAAACTTTTCATCTTATAAAACTGATGAACATCTTATGATAAAACTGATAAAACATCTTATGAAACTCTATAGCCATTAACTCCACTCCATTTTGCCCTAACCTAGCGCTAGCTATTGTCTCTAATGATTGACTGTTTTCATGTAAATGTAATCATACTGTTTTTTTTGTGTGTGTATATGTGTATTTCATCTTTCTCAAGATTCATTTATGTTGAAGCACAATCCAGACTTTCTTGCCTTTTTAAGATTTTAATAGAATTCCATTATATGTATCACATACACATATTTGCTTGTCTATTTACTGGTTTATCTACCCTTAACAATGAATTTAATCTAAGATGCTGCAAAAAATACACGCATACAATCTCTCTCGCTCTCTCTCACACACACACACACACACATACACACACACACAATAACACCACCAAATAAGCAAAAAATTTCTCAGTTGTTAACATGGCTGTCAGGATGGTGAACTAATGTTTCTTCTTTCTACTATGGAATAGGCCAGTTTCTTATAATTTAGATCTGGAAACTTGGTGACAGTAGTAATATTTTAATATTTAATTATTTGATGACACATATTTTATTTTGAAATAGAAACTGCTAGGAAAAAAGACCCATTTTTGAGGGAAAAGCTCGGCTTTCTGACCTTGGTTTCCCTTGCTAGCAGTGGTCTTTATTATCAAAATATTCTAATTAGAATCACTATCATCACCAAACATTAGTTATTTAGTCTAAAATCAAGAGGGAAATTTCGAAATAAACTGACCAGATCGTTTGTTATTTAAATGAGGAAAAAATATCCTAGGGAAAAATGATTGGGCAAACTAACATGGATATATGATGGACTAGGCTTTCTTAATAGATTTTCTAACCCTAAATATCTTTTTTATTCTTAGTTTTACAATATTATTACTGGTACTTAAGGGCACTATTATCAGTATAAAAAATGTTTTCTGTGTAATCAATAAAGGAGAATTACACGTGTTATTAATATACAGTATTGGAGAGGGGTGACATCATCCCTAGGTGATTTTTGGAAATATCAAATATTTCAAATATAAAATATCAAATATTTCCTAAATATTTGAAAATGTTTGTAATCTTGTGAAAACTTAAGTTCCTGGATATGTTACAGGATGCTGTGAATGTCTGTTACTGATTTTTAGAGTTTTTATTGTTAGTAAGGAGTGAATCATTTATTCTATTTAGTATAATCCAAATTCAGTGAAGTTGTTTTAATATTCAAATTCATTGGCAACACTGCAACTAAAAGTAACAATTTATGAATCATGTGGAAAACTTTAGACAGATTATTGCAGTTCTATATTGTTTTTTGGTATGAGATTTCACCAATCAGAATCAATGTGCATTAATTTCTTTCAATATTTGTGCTAAGAGTCCAGAGCTTGTCAAAATGAGTTTCATTGTGCTATACAGTACTTAAAATACAATTTAATGGAATCATATTTAAGTTTTATGAATAGCTATGCTAAATAAATTAAACATTTAAGAATTATTTTGTTTTATCACACTTTATTTTGGGAGGCAGATGTGATTTTTTTTGATTTATTGTTTTTTAAATAAAACATTATTATTCAGAAAGTATTTATCACAACCATTGAAGTACAACAAAAATTTATCACTGAGACAGTCCTGGTATAAATTAAAACTTGTGAAGTAACTGTAGAAAGAATATTGGGGATAGGTGGATATAGAATGGTATATTTGAAATCCTGGTTTTGGGAATCAATACCTTCCTGACTTTGTATATTGTGCCTTAGTGACCTTGTGACATTTAAATAAATAAATGAGATTTATTTTAATTCTATAGCAATAGACAGTCGATACAGACATTTTAGAGGAGAGAATGTAGGCATTATTTTATAAATCTTTATAAAGTTTATGTATATATAGTATTTAAATTTTAAAATTGTGGTAAAATATACAACAGTACTTGTGTATGTATTTTAAACATGGATTTTTCTTTACAAAATTGGAATAATAATGTTTTTAAATGTATACCATGAGTCCTCCTGTGTGCCATCATGCCATCTTAAATATTTCAAAACTTTGATTTCAACAACTACAAATATTTCAACCCTGCAGTTCTCCAAGTGTGACTTCCCCAAGATATTTTAGAATATGTACAACACCTAATATTATCATTTCTGTTTGAGACCTGATAAAACTAGCCAAAAAAGAAATTATTGTAACCATCTAAATGTAAAAGTAGATGTGAGAGTTCATTTGTTTTCTAGTAAGCCAGACATTTAAAAAAAGATTGTCAAAAATCTAAAAGCGTTGTCCTGTTCTCTAAGGTGTATTTTGGAAAATATAGTTTTCTTTCATCAAAATGTGTTATTTATGTCAACATGTAGTAGGGTTACTATTGTTAATTTAATTGAATAATTTTTAGTGTCCTGATCTTAATTTCTGATATGGGAAATACTGACAGGTGTAACCCAAATAAACAAAAGTACTTTGGCATTCTCAATAATTTTTTAAAAAAATATTTAAAAATACATTTTAAATTTCTGTTTTATTAAGATTTATTTCTGCTTTGATAGGGTGGATTTTAAAAAATACCATTTAAAGAGAGAACTTTAAAAAAGATTCTTGATGTGCATTGTTACATTGCTTTCTAAAAAGATATTACTAATTTTTCTTTCACCAGTTTTGAATTTCATGTGTCTCTGCACCTAGGTAGTATGGAATATTAATAGTTTTGAAGTCTTTGGTGATAATAATACCAACTTCCTTTTTTAGAATGCTTCTTAATAGCCTGATACCATGTTAATAGCCTAGCCTGGATTATCTCATTTAATCTCCACACCTATGTCATAAGATATTAATCTTTTCATTTTTGAGAAATCATGTTTGGAGAGTTGTCTTTCTTAAAATTAAATAGCTAATTAAGTAATTGCATGCCATATTGTAAAGTAGCTTTATTCAGTTTATTTTATATTTTCTTTCAGCAATTATTGGTCTTTTGTTTCCTCATTTCTGAAATGCTAGGCCTCTTAAGAAGGACTTGATTTAGGATGATGCTCTTGATATACCTTTATAAATTCATTTTTCCCTCTCTTTTCACTTTAAGTTGGCTTATTTTTCTCTTTATCTAAACTGTGACTGAGATCTCTTGGTGTGCTGAGTTTTATATACTTAAACCAAACACTTTATTCCTTTATTTTTTTCAGAAGCGAGCAATTCCCATGAGGATCAGAGATAATTCTTTTTTTATATATAAACTAATTATACTTCTCTTAAAAATTTTGGAGGAAAAAAAATTTTTGGAGGATACTGTTAACAGAATTTTTAACAAATGTGTGGCTAGATAAGTTTGGGAAATGCTATATACTGACCTCCTTTGTCAAAGTGTACATTAGCATATTTGAGACTCAGAGAAATACTTTCAGAAAGAACCATGTTAAAATTAGTTTAATAGCATTTCACAAACATACTTGTCAGTATATCATCTACTACAATATCTTTAGTCTGTTTAAATAACATTTCTTTTTTGTAAGGCATTTTTTGTTGATTCTTTAAGGAATTTAGGAATATTAACTAACTTAATTGCTGTTTCTTATTTTAGTAGCTGATTCTGATATATATAATAAATAGTAAATGATAAAGTATAATAAATAATAAGTTATATGGTATTTGAACTAATGTCAGTTTATAACCCAAAAAGTAAATATAGTTGATTGTCAGTTTTAAAGTGGCATAGTTCACAAGTGGATCTTGGCTATATTTTCAAGAAGCATGGCAATCCATTTAAGTTTCATTTCTGCCTATAGGTAACAATTTAATTTTCTTTCCCCACTATTCTTGTCTCTGTTTTTAACAGCTATTTTTAAATGCTAACAATAAGGTGGCAGACAAGAACGAGAAAGACCTTGCCAACAAATTACTGACAGAAATGAATGAGGACCAGGTATCTACAAAGCCTGCATCTTGTTTCAGCTGAAGTCCAAAATCAGTCAATGGGAACAACTATTCCTGTACTTTTCTCCTATATCTTAAAATTCGCAAATTACAGTTAATTAATTCTAATCTTCATTATTTTTGAATATTGTTAAAATGTTTAATTGCTTTAATCTAGAAGATACATGTATTGAAATATGTTAATACAAATGACCAACAGTTTGAGAAGCTATAAAGTACAGGAATGGAATCCCAGTATCAATACTGTCCACCTGGTGATGAATTCATATTTTGGTGCCTTCTTTTTCTAAGCATTGTGGTATATTGGGATCTTAGGGCTCTGTTTGTGAATATGTATGGTCAGTTTTAATATCTTGATTCTTTGCTTCTTGTTGACAAGTAATGATTATAATTCAATGGACAACCTGAATCTTGGAGGAAGGGAAGAAGATACTAAGCTCTTAGTGTTAGCATGACAAGTAACATTTTTATTTTCTAAAATTTATTCTGTATGTGATATAAGGCAGAAATATGCAATTTATATTGCATTTTCAAAATATACCAGGTAATTTAAGTATGGAAAAATGGATAAAAGTTGCTTACTTTTCTCAAAATAGTTGTGAGAGGACTTACATGATGTCTTTTATTAACATTATCTTAGTGTTGGTGTTTATCAATAGAATTGTGGTATAAAAAGAGACATTGTAATATATTCTGGATATGAAATATCAATTACAGAATACCATTTTAGAATTTTATAAGATTTAGTCCCTCTTAAGATCTTTTTGTATGGTAAGACCTTGTTTATAACAGTTATAATAGTTTGTTAGATTTCCTAGTTTTAAGTATTAGGATACCTAGTCCTCTTGGATAAAGTCTAGCAAAAATCTTATTTGTATGAAATACTGGTTGCAAAATGTTTAATGCATACTATATAGTATGTTATATTATTTTATGTAATAAAGTTCAATAAATATCAACAAAAAGCAAGTTAAGAGTCTAAATATTTTGTCTGAAAATGGTAGAAGTTAGCTTGAAAATGACAAAAATCTAAGCAGTCACCTTTTACTAATATCATTTTTAGTGAGAGAGGAAAATCCCGTTTGTGTGGTGACGAGCTTCAAGACATGACATACATTCCTTGGAGCAGATTTTCAGGACTGTTAGTTTTTACAACTTTCTAGTCCTCTTGCTGTTTCCATGATTGACACAGCCAAATAAAATGATAGTCGTGTTCAGTTTCTTAATATTGTTGATATTTATTTTTTTGCTATAAATGCAAAACCTTTTAACACAATTCTTTATAATGAAACTTAAGTAGAACTAGACAAAGTGGAACTAGTTTATTTTATCTTACAACTTTGTTGTTAAATATTGTTTTCTTAAAGATATGACAGTGCTTATGGTTGCATATTTCATTTTCTGTTCTGCCTTAAATTTCACATTTTATGTGAAGATAAATAGATATATCTACTTGCAATTGTTAATTGATTAATGTATGCACATACTATTTCAATTATAGTTGGGTTTTGGAAAATAAGCAGGAAAGACTTATTTAGACATCTTATTACATATCAATGAAATTTAAACCTTAGGGGAGTTCAGGTGTACTTTTGAAGGAATATTAAAACAATAGAATTTCAATGATAGACCTCCCTCCCTTCCTCTTGAGATTGTCCATTATTTTTAAAAAGCATGTACTAAGCTTGGTGTTGTTTTACCCCCAAAACATTTTAATGTAATGAGTGAATATATTCTTATCCTTCTTGACAGGTGACTTATTTTCTGTCAAATTTGTAACTTTTCTTGCAGGTTATTATTTGTCTGAAATCCATTTCATTGAAAGAAGAATGTCATGCATGTTAAGTAATTATTCTTTCAGGTTTTCAGAACAAAGGTTTCCTGACTGAATACAAATCATGAACAATTTTGTTAATTTCTTGCTTTGCCCCCTCCTATAGGTGTTTCAGGGACAGTTGGATTGTTTGGCTGTGTCGACCATTCAGGCTTTGACAGCAGTAATGAACAAATCTCCGGCCGCAAAGGTGCTCTAAAATGTTAATTTTGGTCACACAGTTTTCACTATATAGTTTCCAAAGTAATGTGTGAAAGTATGTAATACATATAATTTAACACTTGAAATAGTTCACAAAAAATCTCAGTATAGTTATCATTTTGCATTTTGCTGATTATTTTAAAGACAAACACATCTGGCCACTTTGGGATTATTTAAGATATTGATAACTAGGGATTTATAGTGTCAGTCATCAAATGGGAAGAGACTATTGCTGTTGAAATGATTATTTTAAGAAGTTATATGCTGTGTGAACTTAAGGAATTAAATTTTATATCATTGATTTTCTTCATTAATAACATAATGACTCCTTCATTCTCTGGTCAGTTATGAATATTTTTCAGATGATTATCCCAGTAAATTTGGAATATGTTTTCTCCAGATGGTTGTGGAAATTCTGCTTCTTTGTAGTCACTAATTTTCAGGCTTTCTTCTTTCTCATGCAGTACCACTGACTCTCATGCCCTACTATTTTTTTAAATTTTTATTTATATGTATTTATCATCAATTGTAATCCCCATGTATTCCCCATCACCATATCACCAGTGCACCATCACCTCAGTCCCCCGTGCTTCCATCTGCCCTCCACCCTTCCCCTCTTCCCTCCCCACCAATTGTCCCCAATTTGTCCTTGTCTTTTCATTTTTGTGTCTTTATTGTTATTATTATTATTATTGTTCTTATTCCTTTCCTTGATCCTTATTTGGTTCCCTTATATTCCTCCTAGGGGAGGAACCATCTGGTATTTTTCTTTTGCCTTCTGACTTACTTTTTTTCATATCCTACTATTAACTGTCTACTTATACTGATTTTGTGCTAGTAGTTTCCTGATTGAGTAGTTGTAAGGATTAATGAGATCATTTGTATAAAGTAATAAGTGTAGGGCCAAGTACATCGTAAATTTTGGTTTAATGTCAGTCTATTATTATTATGATGGTGACCATTTTACCTTCTTCACTACCACCTCTAATTTATTTCATGCCTTACCTTTATTAATCATCTTACCAGAAATGAATGACTTACTTTGTGTTCCCTAAGCCATTAGTTGTAATTCTTATTTTATGTTGATTTTTGTTAGGAAACTAACTTTTCTCTATAAATCTTTACTGCATTATAAAATTCAAACCTAAAATGATGTTCAATTTTTTTCAAAAATAAATTTTCTTTTTACTGTGCAATGCCTTGCATGGTTTAAAGTCCAAACGCTTATTTAAAAAATGTCTTTTAAAAAAAAAAAAGATTTACTTTATGCATACAACAACTGGGGTACAGGCCAGAGATGTAGGGGTTGAGAGGATTCACTAGAGACAGAGTGGGGAGCAGAACAGGTAGAGGACCTCCCTGGTGGCGCAGTGTGTTGAGTACTGCACTGTGAAGCATCTGCTGCACAATAGCGAGAGTTCAATCTCTGGCCAGGGAGGGGACCCACATAGTGCAGCAGACCTCTCCTGCCTTGCCTGCTGCTCCCCTCAGCAGTGTATTTCAGTCCATCTGCCTGTTCTGCTCCCAGCTCTGTCTCTGGTGAATCCTCTTACCTCCCACAACTCTGACCTGTGTGCCAGTTTTTGTATGCATAAATAAATAAATCTCCAAAAAAAAAAAAAAAAAGAACAGATGGACTGTCTGAAATACACTGCTAAGAGGAGCAGCAGGTGAGACAGAAAGATCTGTGCCATGTGGGTTAGCTCCCTTGCCGACTGGCGAGTGCTGCCATGGTTGCAGATTGCTTCATAGTGCTGCGACTTAGTCCCTTATGCCACCACAGAGACCCCTAAAAAATATCTATTGAAAAGCATTTTCTCTCTACTTAGGCCCCTAAGTAGTTCCCCTCCCCAGAGCCAATGTTTGTTAAATCTTTTGGTTTTTGTAGTGAATGTATATATTTTTGCCCATTTTTACTGGACCAACTTAGTTTTGCTTGGGCTATTGGTTGTCTTTGTATTATATTTTAAGTCTTTACTTACTAAGTAGCTCAAAAATACTTGTGATTTAGAGCTAACTAAATTATAATTTGGTCCACATAATTCATACCATTTAAATACAAACAGCAGAGACAAAATTGTACCCAAGTTTTTTTGACCTCTACTCAGGATTTCCTGTACTCTTTAATTTAGTCCTTTGAGGTTGCTGTCTGATTTCTGTTACCCCCAAAGTTTTTTATGTACACATTTTATAATGTGTATTACAAAGCACATTTTATTACTATTTTTACTTATATTACATTTTGGTAAATTATTTTAAAACTTTACATTTAACATTCCAAAGGTAGATGAAACTAAGATGAGACATGAATTAAGAAAACAGAAATACTGAATTCATAATGTTTACATTAACTTAAATGAACATTTCAGTCTTTGAAAATGTGCTTTGCTGTATAATTTCTTCTCCCTAGGAAGTATTTAAAGAAAGAATTGGTTACACACATCTATTTGAAGTATTAAAATCCCTGGGTCAGCCACCATTGGAACTACTTAAAGAACTTATGAATATGGTGAGTTTTTTAGCTTTATTCAAAGAAATTCTGTTATCTCCATATCAAATATGGGAGCCAATCTTTTGTCTTTTATCTTGTTTTACAGGCTGTAGAGGGTGATCATACCTCTGTTGGAATTTTGGGCATTAGTAATGTTCAGCCTCTCTTGCTTCTTATCCAGTGGCTTCCAGAGCTAGAGTCCCATGACCTACAAATCTTCATCTCTGATTGGCTAAAAAGAATTTGCTGTATCAATAGGCAGAGCAGAACTACTTGTGTCAATGCGAACATGGGCATTCGAATCATTGAAACACTTGATTCTCATTCTTCCCTCCATCGAACTTGTGCTGAGAACTTGATTGCGCTCCATGGTTCCTTGGGAAGTCAGTCAGTGAGCTCAGAAGAAATCCGTCGACTACTAAGATTACTGAGAGTGGATGAATCTGAGTATATTCACCCTTATACCATTCCTGTGACTCGAACAATCCTGACAATGGCCCGAAAACAAAGTCTAGAGAATGCACTCCAGTATTTTAACCTCTCACACAGTATGGCAGGAATTTCTGTACCTTCCATACAGAAATGGCCAGGGTCTGCCTTTTCTTTCAATGCTTGGATTTGCTTAGACCAGGATCAGTTGATGCTTGGCAATGCTAACAAAGGAGGAAAAAGAAAACAGTTGTACAGGTACTGGTACAAGTTACGAAATATAAATAAAAATTGTTATAACAATATATATTGTGGTTCTTGAATTGGAAAAAGATTAGAATGTAAGCTAAAGTATATTTAATACATTTGTGATGAAGTTACAGTTTTGTGTACTTCAGTGATTATAGTTATGAACAACCAATTTCAAAAATTCTGATAAGAAATATTTTTGTTAGCTTTTTTACAGGAAGTGGCATGGGTTTTGAAGCTTTTATTACCCATTCAGGTATGTTGGTTGTGGCAGTGTGTACAAAAAGAGAATATGCAACAGTTATGCTTCCTGACCACAGTTTCTGTGATTCTCTTTGGGTAAGACTTTAGAGCATTACATTAAACTTTTGATTATTTGCCTTAAAAAACACATTTGATGATAATTATCAGGTGCCATCATCTGCTTTATGAGAAACAAGTAAATTTAAATACTATTCTTATTGAAGTTTGTTTATAAGAGGTTAATACCATTTATTATCATCATTATAAATTCAGCAATAATTTTTACACCAAAAAATTAAAATGAAATGTTACAATTCTATAATCAATTTTGATTTTGAATTTCAATTTAAAATGGGAACATAAATTGTTTAAAAAATGCATTTCTGTTGCTTTTCTTAAAATTGAAAATGATTCTTACTGGAAAAATTGAATCTAAAGAATACTCATAGATTTGGGAAATGCAAAAAACAAATATGACAGTTGTTTGTAGGCTAGATATAGACAGATGTAAGTGCTTTTATAGTACTACAGAAAATGGTGTTATTGACTTTGAGAGCATCATTTAGATCAGCATTGAGTTATGCTTTCTTAATTTTAATTTTCTACCTTTTATAGAGTGGTACTCAGAAAACTTAGACTTAATGTCATTTTTACCTTTTAAATATATGTTTTGCTTTACCAGCACAACATCACCATTGTTCACATGCCTGGAAAAAGACCCTTTGGGCAAAGCCTTGTCTACATCTATGACAATGGACAGCAGAAGGTGTCTGCCCCTCTAAGATTTCCTGCCATGAATGAAGTAAGCACATCTATCCTGTTTCTTATTAGACCAATTTACTGAGAACTCTTGAAAATTTTCTATTCAATGTAGAAAGTTCTGTTTATTCTAAATAGGTCCCCATAAATTTTAAAGTGTTTTCTCTATACTCAGAGATAGTAAGTTAATTTTAATGTGGTAGCCTGTCATCATTAGATGAAGTTAGAAAACATGTGATATGTAATAAAGAAAAACAATTCAAGAAGGGAATGTAATTAAAGGCTTAGACAGAAAAAGCTCTATTTAGAGCAAAGGATCATTTAATAAAACTCTCTAAATAAATACTTAGAATATTTGTTATGGACTATTTTCTATCTTCATTGAATTTGAGATTAAAAATAAGGAAACTTTATTTTTTTTTAAAGATTTATTTATTTATGCATACAAGAGCTGGGGTACAGGCCAGAGTCCAGGGAGGTGAGAGGAGTCACCAGAGACAGAGTGGGGAGCAGAACAGGCAGATTAACTGAAGTACACTGCTGAGGGGAGTAGCGGGCACAGCAGGAGAGGTCTGCCACATCATGTGGGTCCCCTCCCTGTCTGGCAGCAGGGATTGAACTCGGCAGCAGGGATTGAACTCGTGCTGCAGTGGCTGCGGTTTGTTTCATAGTGCGTTGTTTAACCCACTGCGCCACCAGGGAGGCCCAAAAATATGGAAACTTTAAACCTTTACATTGTAATTAGGTGTATGATAGAACTTATTTACTGGGGTGATTCCTAAAGAAGATTTGAGTTCTTTGAGATTATTTGGATAACTGAGAAATGGCTTTTTTCTAAAGGTAATGGATAAATTAGATTATTTCCTAAATGCTTTTAGGATTCTAGTAATTTCTTGCAAATGTTCATCTGGAAGACCATTTCAGGGTAACCTATTAACATTATTATACTGATGTGTAATTTTCTTTTTATAGATTTTATAGGGAAAGTACTTTTGTCTATTTTAGGGTGAAGTTTAAAATTTTGTTTATAAATATATACTCACTGGAAATTCAAAATTTGCTAGAGATTATGAGTTATAAAAGTAATGCATCCAAATCCCATAAAACATCTATAATGATTTCTAATGTGTGCATGTGCATGTGTATTCATCATCAGTTTTATTTTTGATCTAGTTACTTATCTTTTTGTACATTTATTTTAAATGGTGAGATTTAATTTATATATGAGTTATTTTGTTTCTTAATTTTAGCCTTTTATTTCCTGCTGCATTGGTTCAGCTGGGCAAAGAACTACCACTCCTCCACCATCCCAAATCCCAGATCCACCTTTTTCTTCTCCTATTACTCCACATAGAACATCATTTGGTGGAATTCTGTCATCTGCCTCCTGGGGAGGAACGATCGAAAAATCAAAATTGGTTTCCAAGTTGATATCAGCTGGAACCCAAGACAGTGAATGGGGTTGTCCTACATCTCTAGAGGGTCAGCTAGGGTCCGTTATCATCTTCTATGAAGCACTACAACCTCCTCAGGTGAAAGCATTATATTTGGCAGGTGAGCATGTATAATCATACTGTTTAATTTTTCTATTGTCTGCATATATTTGATCTGAAGAGTATATTTGTTTTAACTGAAGCTGAAAGGGAGGGAAAACCTACCACATACCAAGTCTTTCCACCCTGCTTATTGAGATCTTTTTTACATATAACATATGTAAATTTAAGGTGTATAATGATGATATTTTGATGCACATATCTATTGCAAAATTACTATTATAATAAAATTAGTGAACATGTCCTTCCCCTCACATAATTACCATTATTTTATGTGTATATTGATAATGTTTTTAGATTTACTATGTTAACAACTTTTAAGTATATTATATAGTATTGTTAATTACAGTACATTGTAATTTTTGTATAGGTATAAATAAAGCAAACATTGGGAATTACTTCACATATGATCCATAATACTGCCTATATTAGTCTCTTAGGACTGCATAACAGAACACTGTAAATTGGATAGCTTTAAGACTGTGTTTTCACAATTCTGGAAGCTAGAACTTCAAGATCAAATTTCTATGAGCCTTGATTTTTTTTGTGAGGCCTCTCGGGGTGTGTTAATGTCTGCCTTATTGCAGTGTCCTGTCATGGATTCTGTCATCTGTGCATGCAGAGACTGTGTATGTCTACCTGTTCTTACAAGTGGCCCTGTCAGATTAGTGCTTGCCTCTATGAAATCATTTAACCTTAACTAACTCTTTGTAAGGACATACAATCAAATTAGGGGTTAAAACTTTATGATATGAATTTGGGGGGAAGAGGTTTGCAGTTCAGTTATAATACTGCCTGTACTTTTGATAAATTTTAATAATTGATGAAATGAGGTATAAGCCTGTCTTCTCAGGAAATCACAAGACTGATTTTAAAATTATAAGGAATCTTATTTCAAATTTGACAAATTTATAATGTGCATGTAAATATATCAGAAGAATTCATGAAGGCAATAGAATTGATGAAATGAGGTATAAGCCTGTCTTCTCAGGAAATCACAAGACTGATTTTAAAATTATAAGGAATCTTATTTCAAATTTGACAAATTTATAATGTGCATGTAAATATATCAGAAGAATTCATGAAGGCAATAGAATTAGGAGTCCTTGGGTAAGATCAAGCTGGTTTTTTTTTGGCTATAAAGTCTATTATTACTATTTTTGAACTTGTGTCTATGTTTTAATAGGATGTTCAAGAGTTAAACTTCTACGGAATCATGTGTATTAATTGCAGAATAGCTTCTTATTTATCATAATATCCTTTTTTAGAATTACATGGGAGTTTTGTAATGAACTGTCCAGAATTTTAAACTTTATAATAGAACCTGTCAAAATATTTGAACTTGATTTTTAACTTATAAATGAATTCCAAATTAATAAGTCATTTAATAGTTATTACATCTATATAGTAAGGATTTCTTCTGACAATTTTTTCTACTTAGAATTCTCTTATAAATAATAATTATTCAGAATGATCATTTTTAAGAGTTATATGTAATATTTCATTGATGTTATAATGAGTGTTACCTAGGTTGTTCATAATTTTTATGTTGATGTCAACTTTAAATATTAAATATGATGAAATGTTGTACAATCATATTTAACTCTTTTGGCAAGTTACTTCTGATAATTTTTCTGGATATATATTCAAAATGCATGGTATCTTTATGGTTCTCAATACATTTTACCAAATCACGTTCCAAAAGGGATATATCAACTTACAGTGTCTACCAGCAATACAAGAGTATGTCAAATTGACCACAGCTTCATTAAGATGGAATGGTCATTACTCTTCCTTTCTTTTTTTAATGTGAAGTGGAACTTTGTTTTAATTTACATTTCTCTGATTTTTTTAATAATAATTTACTGTTCCATTCTAGTAGTATCTGTTCACCTGTTGGTAGTTTTGTTATTTGGTCTTCCCAATTTGAATTGATATATATTAGGTAAATTAATGAACTGTGATATTTGAAATTTTTAATGCTATATAAAATTTCCTTACTGTAGCTGATATTGATAAATCCCCAACTTTTCTAGTTTTAGACAGGCTGGAGATGACATAAAAATAAAGTATACTTTAGCTTGCGTATTTTAACTATGTTAAATTTTGGTTAGCCTAAGTTTTTTTCTGATTTAACTAAACAACAGAAGCCCTATGTATTTAATGATGTATATATAAATATTTTTTAGGTCCAAACTGTTTAAGCCCTTGGAAATTTCAAGAGTCTGACATGGTTGATCTACCGGGTAATGTCCTTCTTCACTACACTGCAAAGGTCAGATAAAATGCATGGACAGTCCTAGTTATAACTGTTCTGTGAACTAAAATTCTTTTTATTTTTTGTCATAACAGCGGGTAGTTGAAAATGAGAGGACTTGAATTACACTTTAAAATTTATTAATTTCAAAGAATAAGGTGCCAGGTGCACTTGAGAAAAATGTGTTGTCAGCTTTTTGGCAGATGCAGTGTCCTAGAAATGTCTAATAAGCCCATGTGATCTAATTTTTTGTATAAAGGCTATTGTGTCATTTTTTCTGTGGTTGATCTGTCCATTGTTGAAAGTAGGTCATTGAATTCCCTAGCCACAAATGTGTGTTTTCCAACATCTGTTTTCAGGATTGTTGGTGATAATAGTAGTTAGTGTAGCTGCCTTCCACTGTCTGTTTTCACATTTGATAATAATTGCTGTGTATGTTTTGATGCTCCTTTGTGCATATATATTGATTACTCTTATGTCTACCTATTGCATTATTTCTTTAATTATATAGTGGCCATCCCTAACCCTTGTTAAACATTTTTAACTGGAGTTCTATTTTATATCTAAGTGTGGTTGTCCTTGCCCTTTCTAGCTATAGACTATCCATCAGATGATAATCTTGTATTGGATGAGTGAGTGTTTAGAGTCTACTGTTTGATCCTTTTAAAAGCTAAGCAGATAATAAGAACATAAAACTTAATTTTGTAGGTATTTTTTCATTGATCATACTGTATATCTTTTAAAACTAAGGTGAAATAGTCCACATATACTTAAAGCTAAGTTTATCTCCATTGCACTTATCTGTTTGCCATAATTTTCCTTTTTCTTTAGGCCTGCAAAAATTCAATCTGTCTTGATTTGTCTGCTAATTGTTTGCATGGAAGGTTAACAGGAAACAAGGTAGTGAACTGGGATATTAAGGTACGTTAATAATAAATGACAACATATTTAGAAACTTTAACTGTTACTTTTAAAAATATCTTTTTCTTTCAGGCACTGCCAGATTTATCTGAATAATAGGTCCCAGTTAAAATGTTTGCAGACAAGATATACATTTTGAAGGAAAAACAAATAAATGATTGATATGTTTGAAAATTAGTTATCTTATTTAGCTATACTATGAGCATCACATTTTCCATAAGTAAAATATTCTTCCTTATTTGCTCCACGTTTGAGGTATTTCATTCTTCAAACTATGCAGAAGATTTCAACCCTCCTAACTTTCAGAGACTTGAATGAGTACCCCTTTTCTCTTGTATCTTCTGTCTGCTGCATCATATCCATCAGCTTTAAATAAATTCAGATCTTTCCTTTCAGTAACTTCCTCTTCTCCAGGTTCCCCTCTAGCTAGTGTGTCTTTTCTGCCCTTTTTCATATGGCTCATATTTAAGTCTCAGCTGGACACAATGCTTTAATTTTTATCTAGAGGCCTCTCCTTATTTTCCAAAACCAAGTTACCTGCTGTTGTCATGAGCTTAAATGGCAATTTGTTGTTTAGTTATCATTGTGAATCATGACTGTTTGCTTACTTGATTCTCCCAGAGTCTTTTAGAACTTTGAAAGAGGGACCCATTGCTTTTTTCACTGGGGCCTGGCACATGGACTTGAGTAAATTGTTGACCAACTAGTTAAAAAGTAAAGGTTATTTGACCCAATATGAAAGTCAGAATATCTGGTTTCTAATGTACAGTACTTCCTCAAAAGATACCTTAAATAGGATTTATAGACTAAAAGTGAAAGCAAAAGAAAATAGAAAAGATAATTGTAAGGGAACTTGCTGATGGTAAATCAAGAAAAAAAATCTTTTTAATCTTTTAGTCAGTTAACCCTAATCAAATATGATTATTATTTCAATAAAAACAAAAATAATTAGCAAAATTCTCTCTCTGTGAAAATGAATCCATCAATTAGTGTTAATTTCATCTTACTCATGTAGTATAAAGCTTTTTTTTTTTTTCTCTCTTCCTGGTGGCAAAGTGGGTTGAGCGCTACACTGTGAAACATCTGCTGCACAACAGGTCCAGTTTGATCCTTCCAGGGAGAGGACCCACATGTCACTGCAGACCTCTCCTGCCTTGCCCACTGCTTCCCCTAGCAGTGTATTTCAATTGATCTGCCTGTTCTGCTTCCTACTCTTTCTCTGATGAATCCTCTCACTTCCAGCACATCTGACCTGTACCCAGCTTGTATGCATAAATAAATAAATCTTTTAAAACACACACACACACCAAAGAAGTAAAAGGAAATGACAACTGACAAAGAGTTGGCATACAGAAAGCTCATTTACTTAATATACAAAACTCTTAAAAACAATATAAAAAGTGATCAAGTTTGGATTGCCTATATTTGGAATACCTAAAGGTAGAAAACAAAGTGATAGTAAAAATGCTCTGACATAATCTCTCTTGTGTATTGGTTGTATTGATAACCCCCTGGCCTCCCTTCTTACTCCCTGCTTTATAGAGGCATATATTTATATAAGGTTCCATTAGCTTTTGCTAGCCTATACATTGCCCTAAAGGTTTAGGAAATTGTAACCTTATACATACTAAGTAGCTATTAAATGACAAAGTTGCCTTTGTTACAAGATTTTTAAAATGTAATTTTCTTTTTTAGGACATCATAAGCTGCATAGGTGGATTAAATGTACTCTTTCCTCTTTTGGAACAATTAAGCCACTTCAGTGAAGGACAAATTCCTGAAGGAGTGAATGAAAGCACAGTGTCTGAACTGATAACACCTGTAGAAGGAGACTGGGTGATGTTGACCTCCACAAAGGCATCAGGTACTAATATAAATTATCACAAACCAATATTGAGAAATGTGAGAGTAATTGTATCTTGCCACCATTATGAAGAAACCGGAACAGCCAATCCTTGATTTCACTAGTTCTGGTTAGAAAGTTTATAAGACTTTGGTCAAAACTTTAGATGTTGGGGCCCTCCTCTGGTGGCGCAGTGGGTTAAGCAACGCACTATGAAGCAGAACGCAGACATTGCAGCACAAGTTCGATCCCTGCTGCCGGCCAGAGAGGTGACCCACATGGCGGGGCAGACCTCTCCTACCTTGCCCGCTGCTACCCTCAGCAGTGTGTTTCGGTTGATCTGCCTGTTCTGTTCCCCACTCTGTCTCGTGGATCCTCGCACTTCTGGCCTCTACCCCAGTTCTAATATCAATAAAAAACCAAATCTTTAAAAAAAAAACAAACTTTAGATGCTAGTTGCTTTTGACTATGCTTAGTTTACACTGTAAATGGAAATATGACAGTATTATTAATCTATGGTAGAGAAAATATTTACATGTGCATACAAAGCACATCATGCATTAGGTATATATAATTGTTCTTTACTTTGATATTTGTGTTGTATAATGTGACTATTGGAGGCAAATTTCTGAACCAAATTCTTTGTTTGTTAAAATGTGCATTATGAAAATGTGATATGAAAATGATTATAGAGTAATTGTGATTATGAATGACATTTAATTCCAGAGTCAAGATTAGAGAGAAATTTAATTGCAACATTTATTTTGATTGTGAAACACCTCATTCAAAGACATCCTATAAACCAGGACAATCTTATTCACTCCCATGGAGTTGCCATTCTTGGTGCCTTACTTCAGAAGGTGAGCTTCTCTACCATTATGTGAATGTGACTGGTGATTGAAATTAAAAGTTTGTGTAGTATGTTTTTCCTCCTAATAAGTGTATTTTTTCAAAATTACACAATTAAAGTCTAAATTATGTTAGTGGATATAATTTATTTTACAAGCAGCTTTTAAAAACTTGTATTGAATCACCTTATATAAGAATTGATCTTTTTTGTGGTGCATAATTTTTGATATATAGAACCTGGTTTTGTTAGCTTTGATGTTTGATAAATTTAAGACTATTTTAGGAATATGATAGTAGAATATATGTTCTGATGTTAAATCAGAAAAATTAATGTTTAATTTTTTTATATCTTTCTAACCAAGATTTTTATATTTAGTAAGTTTTCTGAATATGGTTTAATGACAATAGTACTTAGACCAAATTTTACAAAATTCTCTTGTATTTGGATTTCAGGTGCCAACTGCCTTGATGGATGTTAATGTATTGATGGCAATCCAGTTATTAATTGAACAGGTGTCACTAGAGAAAAATATGCAGCTCCTGCAACAAATGTATCAATATTTACTTTTTGACTTTCGTATTTGGAACCATGGAGATTTTCCCTTTCGAATTGGTGAGAATAAGCTATTAGATAAAATTTTGTAGTTGTTGTAGGAATTTATTACAGCATGTGTCACTTTATTTTAGGTTATTATTTAAGAGTGAATTTTCTATTTTAGGTCATATACAGTACCTTTCCACCATCATTAAAGATAGCAGGAGAGTTTTCCGAAAGAAGTATGGTGTGCAGTTTCTCCTAGATACACTTAGGATTTATTATGGGTATGATGTCTTGTTCCTTCTCACTTTGGTTCTGTTTTTTGTCTGCTGCTTTGCTTGAAATGTCTAGATTGTTTACTTTCTAGCAATTCTAATGTCCTTTAACTTCATAGAGTCAAGAACTATGGAGGTTGAAATAATGAACAATTGATCACATATATTGAGTTTGAGTCTTGTATTTCTTTAATTGTCTACCTGTAGCCAACTTATAAAACATTTCTTTCTTAAATTTTCTGGTCTGTGACAAGGAGATAATAAAATTGTAAAATCCTGTGGTTATTTTGAGAATTAAATTAATTGAATTAATAGTGTGTAAAGCACTCAGCTGTGCCTGCCACATAGTGAAGGTTACATAAATATAAACTTTTTCCACAATTTATATTTTTGTCATTGAATTCTTAATGTCAGATAATTTTCCTTTAGCAGAAAACATACTATGAATTCCAATAATTATATTGAAGCATATTTTTTTAAACTGAATTCTTTTATATAAAAAATACAAAAATAAAAACTTAAAATGTCAGTTCTTACATTTTTGCTTTTTCTTTCAGGAGTGATTGTAAATATAGTGAGCTGTTTCTAGATGATATTCGAACAATAAGGACTTCTTTGTATGGACTAATTAAATATTTTCTGTGCAAAGGTGGGACTCATGAAGAGATACAAAGTATTATGGGTTATATAGCTGCTATCAATGAAGAAGAACAGGTATTATGCCAAAGATAAAGTTTGTATTTTTAACATTTCAGTTGCCATACCATTCTTTATGCTATACATATATTAAACATTTTAAGAGTAAAATGCTTATAGTGTCACATACAATATTATGTATGCAGTTAAAGAAATGAAATTTATCTCCTAACTAAAAATTTAATAAGCTATATGGCAGTATAGTAAATTTTTTAATTAGCTAGAATATATTATGTGGAAATAGTTGCTTTTTTTTGCCAATTCTGAAACCTGTTTTTAAATGCCACATAATGTATATTTACCTGTCATCAAAGTACAGGGCGGGTTTCATAGATTCATAAAACAGTTAACTTAGAATCATGAAACCTGTGCATATAGAATGCATTATAAATATTTTTCAATGTTGAAATACTTCTACATTAATTCATTTAAACCTCATAAAGTGATTCTTAGTTTATGATGCTAGCCAACTTGACATGGAAACTTGTCAGAAATGCAAAAATATTCAGAGCCCTCCAGAGCCCTCCAGAGTTTCTGGTGCATGGTAAAGTTTGAGAACCATTGATATGAAATATATAGACCAGGAATTACTTTTCCTATTTGTACATTAGGAAGTATATATTCAGAGAGATTATGTGATTTAACTTAAAAAGTTACTGAGCTGATAAACGTGGGACTAGAACCCAGGTCTGTTTACTATAGTTTCTGTGTTTTTTCTGTAGACTGCTCTTACATGAAACCTTAGGCACTTCACTTTATGTTGCTACAAATATTTTGCCCTCTCTCTTGCAATATTCGTTGTGTTCTAAGTGGTTATATAACTTCACAGTTGATAAATGAATGAATTAACTTAGGTTATTTCCTTTTGAGGCAGAAAACTTATTTAGAATAATGAATAGTCATCTTATTTCATGGTAGCCCTTTTGTCACCTGCTGTGATTCATTACCGGTGATACTGGTAAATTCAGTCTTTTATTTATTGAAATCTTGTTATATAAATAAAAACAGACATTGTAGTTGTATAATTATGAATAAAATATCTTTCTTACTTTTAGCCTAATGGAGGCAAGTTGATAGGTTCATAAATGATTATGAGCCCCAATAGAGTATGATGATATTTGTAAGAGAGATACAGAGATTATAAAGATTTCCATAGTAGACGGTGTTGAGAAGACCAGGAAAGGTTTTATGGAAGAAATGGATTTTTATATGTACAAAGCAGGATACTTATGGTTCAGCAGGTAAATATGGGTAATGACAAATAGACAATAAAGAAATGGAATGAACTGAAAGCGTAAAAGAGATAAAGGCAAGGCTGACTCAGGTAGCCCTGTTAAGCTAGAGTATTAGGAAGTCCAGGATTAATTTAAATAACTACTTGTGGTATATGACTTTATTTGTGCTTCCACAAATGAGTGTCGTTGTTTATTTTGTGTTGTTTAATTTTAAAAGCTCTTTGGAATTTTGGATGTACTCTTCAACCTCCTACGCACCAGCCCCACTAGAGGTCAGCTTTTCTTACTGCTGTTTGAACCAGGAAATGCTGACATACTTTATTCCTTACTCTTAAATCAGAAGTACTCTGACAAACTAAGAGAAATCATTTTTAAGGTACAATAATTTCTTAAACACTTCTGTATTGGGGGCATTTATAAGTATTTGAATGTACATGTAACATTATTTTTGTGCATAAATTCTTTTTCCATATGTAACTATCTAATTTTAAATTGTTCAATTAATTTTGATAGATGTTGTTCATGTTTTGTTGTTTGCATAATAAAAACCTAATTATACTGTAATCTGATCTACATAGCAGTGAAAATCCGCTTTATCATACCATCCTTAATATAAAATCTCTCATCTCCTTTTGACTTTAGGTGGGTCTATGTGGCCAATCAGACATTTTAGCAGTTAGTAATAATAATTAGCCTCATGTAGCATCTACTATCTGTCAGGGACTAAATACTTATCTTACTATATTTGTTTACTTAGTCCTTGCAAAATATTTATGAGGTGATATTATTATCCTTGTTTTACATATGAAGAAACTGAGACCAAAAAATTAGTAAATTACCAAAGGGTATAGAATTAGAATATATTTTATTAAGCTATCCAAAATATACATCTTCAAATTTTTTTCTGAAGCCTTTCCCTCCATATTTTTTAACTAAAAGTAAAGGAGTCAGTCATATTTCTACTACCAAATAATTTATTCTCTTGTTCATTATGCTTCATTGCCTTGTGACAATTGTTTCCGCTTACATCATTAATGTTACATATAGTCAGTTTATGCAGTTGTGTCTGAACTGACTATTTTGGAATTCCTGGAGTTATAAAGAAAGGTGTAGTACCGATGCTCTGTCATAGTGTTGCTTAAGTACTGGTTGTGGTGACCCTTGAGGTTACTCTTTAAAGCATCTGCTCACATAGGATCCCTTTGTGGAGACAAAATGTTAGTTCTCCAAAAATGGCCTTGTAGAGATTGCACCAAGATACTATTCCACCAAGATTGTCCTTTACATTTAGGGTCCCACTGTTTCACTTTTAAAAACAGTGGGCCTCCCTGGTGGCGCAATGGGTTAATTAAGCAACGCACTATGAAGCAAACCACAGCCACTGCAGCACAAGTTCAATCCCTGCCACCGACCAGGAAAGGGACCCACATGATGTAGCAGACCTTTCCTGCCTTGCCCGCTGCTCCCCTCAGCAGTGTGTTTCAGTGGATCTGCCTGTTCTGCTCCCCATTCTCTCTGGTGAATCCTCTCACCTCCCGCGACTCTGGTCTTGTATGCATAAATAAATAATCTTTTAAAAAAATTACCTCTTAACACAATTTGTTTAATAATTGTTTAGACAAACATAAATATATGGAATGATATCAAAAATACAATCAAACAATGGATTTAAAATATTTATCGGGCCTCATGGTGGCGCAGTGGGTTTAGCAATGCACTATAAAACAAACCAGAGCCACTGCAGCACAAGTTCAGCCAGGGAGGGGATCCACATGGCGTAGCAAACCTCTCCTGCCTCACCCACTGCTGCCTTCAGCAGTATATTTCAGTCCATCTGTTCTGCTCCCACTCTGTCTCTGGTGAATCCTCTCACTGCCCTGGACTCTGGCCTGTACCCTAGCTCTTGTACATATAAATAAATAAATCTTTAAAAAAATTATCATTCTCATAATTTTTAAATTGAACATGTATATTTTGTAACTCCAAAATATTAATTTTAAAATAATAAGTACTAAATATAAAATAAAACTATATTACATGTTTAAAAAATATCTCATGCCAAGATACATTGGGTTACTAATTCATCCTCCAATTTGAGCAAATTGTTCTTGAAAAAATGTTTTGATTACTCTTCCTAAATAGGTCACTAGATTGATCTATTAGATCTTCATCTATTGCAGATCACATATGCCTTTGATCCTCTTGCAAGGAGCAGGCTTTTTTTTCTCTCTAAGCCTTAGCCATTGAAAAGACAATTTTGAATTGCTTTTTCCATCCATCAAGAAATACATGTACACTAGAGTTGTAAACATTAATTACTTAAGTACAGATGTCTTTTAGTCCAATTTATTCTTAAGTTCATTTTTAATTGTAGCATGATATGGAATAATCCTTATTAGTGCTGGACTTTTTTTAAAAGATTTATTTATTTATGCATATACGAGCTGGGGTACAGACAGAGGCGTGGGAGGTGAGACGATTCACCAGAGACATATTAGGGTGCATAACAGGCAGATCCACTGAAACACACTGCTGAGGGGAGGAACGGGGGAGGCAAGAGAGATCTGCTGTGCCATGTGGGTCCCCTCCCTGGCGGGAGATGAACTCATGCTGCTGTGGCGCGGGTACTCCACAGTGCGGCGCTCATGCTTCACAGTGTGGTGCTCAACATACTGCAACACTCGGGAGGCACAGTGTTGTACTTTTTTTAATACTTAGGAATAAAATGATGCTCAAAAATATTGTACAGTAATATTTTTTCAGTGTCAGCCTACATGACAAGCTTTTTCGTTTTCTGTATTTAAGAAAATATATTATTATTGTGATTAGGTTTTGGAACAAATGTTGAAATGCACTAATGTTTATGAGCGAAGTAAACAACGTATTCGACTCAGAGAAGTTGGCTACTCAGGATTGGGACTCCTTCTTAGTGAAACACCTGTCAGTACATTGCTCATGAAAAATCTCACCAATCAAATCTTAAATACAGGTATGAGAAGGGCTGGTAATTTATCATGATACATTTAAGAAATGTTCTTCATAGTGATGTATTTTACTTAAAGGTTCTCAATTTTTTTCCCCAGTGTTTCCCCTCCTTCATCAGGTTGCTGTTATTTGATACAGAAAGCTTTTCATGGGTTTACTGTTTTCAGAAGTACTTGTGTTGTTTTTGTTTCCCCAGATCATATAATAGTACCTTACTTGATAGGCCTTCATTAAATGAGTGAATATCTTTCTTTTTTTACTGAGTGATAGTAGAAAAATTGAATCTATCAAACAAGAAAAAGACACTAGAGAAAATAGGTGCAAAATAGTCATTTTCTTTAAGGACCTTAAATTCGTAGTGGCAAAATAAGAACTATCAATAGTTTCAGATATTCTTTTTTTTTTTTTTAAGATTTATTTATTTATGCATACAAGATCTGGGGTATAGGCCAGAGTCGTGGGAGGTGAGAGGATTCACCAGAGACAGAGTGGAAGAGAACAGGCAGATGGAGTGAAATATACTATTGAGGGGAGCGGCAGGCTAGGGCAGGGAAAGGTCTACTGCACCATGTGTGTCACCTCCCTGGCCAGGTTGGAACCCACGCTGCTGTGCCGAGGATGCTTCACAGTGCAATGCTCAACCCATTGTGCTACCAGGGAGGCCCCTCAGATATTCTTTTTTGCTTCTAATTATTTATAGTAAAACTTTTTTGTATTTCCCACATACTATAGAATTTATTTCAGATGCTTGGGGTTCAAGAAGGTATAAGATAAAGTTCTTGTCTTAAGTGGTTTACCATCTTCTGTTCATTGTAAAATTGGAATGTAGCTATAATTTAGTATTTATATATTTATTGTCTATATTCTTTATGCCCATGAGTAGGCTTTGTGTGTTATATGGCATTACTGTATTTAATTTTTCAGGATAAATCTGATTTGTTTATCATGCAACTTCATCAATAATGTAATATGGTTCCTTTTTCTCTATACCCTTGCCAACATGTGTTGGGGTTTTTTTAAATATGTGCCATTCTCATGAGTGTGAGATAATATCTCTTTGTAGTTTTAACCTATATAACTCATATTGGAAGTGATGATAAATATGTTCATGTATCTATTAAGTTTCTGGATATCCTCTTTGGTGAATTGTTTGTTCATATCTGTTCTTAGATTGCTTAATTTTTTATTGTTAAATTATCAGAATCTTTTCTATATCTTGGATAATCCCTTACGAGTTATATATTGTGTAAATACTTTCTCCCCTTCAATATGGTGTCTTTTTAATTGTCATGTATTTTCTTTTGCTATGTAGGCTTGAAATAATCCCAATTGCTTGTTTTTAGTTTTAGTTCCCTTGCCATAGGGGTTGAGTTAACAAAAATATCTTCATCACTGATACCATGATATGTACTAACGTCATTTTCTCCTATGTATTTTGTTGTTGCATGTCTTATATCTAAATTTTTAATCCATTTGCAGTTGATTTTTGTGTGTGGGGGTAGCAAGTGATCCAACTTAAATCTTTTATGTGCGGCTTTTCAGTTTTCTGAACACCATTTATTAAAGAAATTATCCCAAAATAGGCAAAGGATCTGAATAGACATTTTTTGAAATAAGATATGCAAATGTCCAAAAAGAACAAGAAAAGATGCTCAACATCCCTCATCATTAGGAAAATGCAAATCAAAACCTTAATGAAATACCATGTCACTACTGTTAGGACACTATTATCAAAAATACAAGAGACAATAATTGCTGGGAAGGATGCAGAGAAAAGGGAACCCTTGTGCACTATTGTTAGGAATGTAAATTGGTGCAACCACTATGAAAAACATCACAATTCCTCAAAAAATTTAAAAATAGAGCTACCATATAATCCAGCAACCCCTTTTATGGGTAAATATACAAAGGAAATGAAGTTACTCCCTTGAAGAGATATCTGAATGTCATGTTTATTGCAGCTACATAAATAATAACTAAGATATGGAAACATCTCATTATATATCAGTGGATAAATAGATAAAGATGTGATATTTTCATATACGCACCTACACACACACACAATAATTTTTTCTAATTTTATTTTTTTGAAGATTTTTATTTTATTTGTTTATGCATACAAGAGCTGGGGTCCAGGCCATAGTGGGGTAGGGAAGGGTCAGAGGATTCACCAGAGACAGAGTGGGCAACAGAACAGGCAGATTAACTGAAATACACTGCGGAGGGGAGCAACAGCGAGACAGGAGAGGGCTACTGTGCCTGTGGGTCACCTCCCTGTCTGGGGATCAAACTCATGCTACAGTGGCTGCTGATAATTTCATAGTGCTGAGATTTAACCCTTTGTGCTACCAGCGAGGTCCACGGAATATTTTTTAGTCATAAAAAATGGACATCCTACCATTTATAACAACATGGAAGAACCTGGAGGGCATTACTAAGTGAAATCAGAGAAGTAATTCTATGTGATCTTAGATGTGAAACCCAGAACAGGAAACTCATAGTAACAAAAAATTGACTGTTAGTTTCTGGGTTGAGGAGAGGTGGGAAATGATAAATGGTGATAAAAGGGATATACAACTTCAAGTTATGATATTAATAAATTCTGGGAAACTAATGTATAGTATGGCAACTATAAGTAAAGATAACAATTGTTAAGAGAGTACATTTTTTTAAAGATTTATTTATGCATACAAGAGCTGGGGTACAGGCCAGAGGCGGGGGGGGTGCAGGGGTGAGAGGATTCACCAGAGACAGAGTGGGGAGCAGAACAGGCAGACCTACTGAAATATGCTACTGAGGGGAGCAGCAGGCAAGGCAGGAGAGGTCTGCTGAGCCATGTGGGTCTCCCCCCTGGCTGGGGATCGAACTTGTGCTGCTGTGACACGGATGCTTCACAGTTTGGACCTCAACTGGCTGTGCCACTAGGGAGGCCGAGAGTAGATCTTAAAAGTTCTCATTACACACTCAAAAGGATAACTGTGAAGCAATGGATGTTATTAACTTTATCATAACCATTTCATATTATCTATGTATATAGAATCATGCTATTATATACCTTAAACATACACAATCTTTATGTCGATTATATTTCAGTAAAGCTGGGGAAAAAGTAAAGGGTAACTGCTACTATTTAAAAAAAAATTAAAGAGAAACAATTACTTTAGCATTTATATAACTGCTACCCACAATTCTTTGGTTATCTGTGGAATTTAATTTTAGTGTTTTGTTTTTCCACCATAGACCCTGCTATTAATTTCAAAGATTTGTTATCTGTGGTATATATATCTCACCGAGCATATATAAATGTTAGAGTGGTCATCTGCAGAAAGGTTAGTAAACTTTTAAGATAACTTTCGAAATAGCAGTATTGTGAATAACTTTTAGATTATTTTCCACCAGATGTGTTTTTATTTGTTACTTTATAAACAGCATGATTTTATAGTTTAATTTTTGAGGTGAGTTACTCATAAGAAATCAAAATATGAATTTGTTTTCTTTTTTTTTCCTTTTTTTTATTAAAATATTTTAAAATTTACATATACTTGCCATTAATTGTAATCCCCATGTATTCCCCATCACCATCTCACCAGTGCACCATCACCTCAGTCCCTCGTGTTTTCTTTGCTCTCATTATCCTTTGCAGAGTCAAATATTTATTACCAGAGAGTGGTTTCTTTATCATGAACTTTCAATGATTACTATGGCCATTTATAATTCATATACTATATTTTAGAATTTCTGAATCTCTGCATATCAAGGGAATACTTTTCTGAAATTTCTTTGAGTATTCCAATAATTATTTGTCATTGGTGTACCCATATAACGTCTATGTCATAAAGTAGTTATCCCATGTACCTTTTCCAGAGTATAGCTGTTTCTTTCCTCAGTTGGTAACTATTGACATATTTAGTATTTACTTTGCTTCCTTGCTTTTCTTTTTAACTTTAGTCCCTATTCATGACAGTATTTTCTTCATTAGTAACTCTGGATACATATTTTTCACTTTAATGGTTATGTAGATTTTTACCCTACGATTATTTTTAAAATATTATCTGTTTCTTTGTTAATGGATGTTGGTCATTTGGGTTTTCTCATGTTTTTCCATGTCAATAAACTTCTCTTAAGAACATTTTTTTATATTTCTTTATTTGTGACATTACATTTGTAGGATACAATCTATAAAGTAAATTGCTGTGGCAAGTTTAAGTCATATTTTACATTTTGATTAATGTTGCCGTATTGTCCTTGAAGCAGGTCTTAGAAACAGCTTTCAGTGCAGCCTAGTTTTTGTCTACTATTTTTATTTCATGGGCATTTATAGTCATAAAAATTTTCTTAGCCAAGCAAGTTTGATCTGGAAGATTAATCTAGTATTTTGTATCAACAGAATAATGGTAGCTCACTGATTGATAGTGCTAGTAGAGAAAAAATCTTGTCATGTTATTGTATAAAAATCCGTATCCGCTGATGATAAAACTATGAAGATTGAAATCCCTACCAACATTATGCATCTCCTTGACATCAAACTTGTCAGAGTTAAAATCTCAGATAAGAGACATTCCATACATTGGAAACCAAAGTTCTTTTCATCGTAGAAGTTTTTGTGATAAAAATACTTAAATATCTGAACTGAATTTTGACAGTGCTTGAGAACTTTTTACCACAAAGTTATGAAATCAATTGTAGTAGAGCATTTACATTTTACATGTCATTGTCTACTGTTTAATTTCAATTTCTTATTCTAGCTAAATAACAGCATTCATCTTACTGGAATTCGTATTTTTGAATTAAAATTTAGTTTCTATTTTGTTTGTACAACATAGAGTTAATGAAAAAAAGATTTTTGTAAAAGCAACCATTAACTTTTCCTGGAAAAAAAAAATAAGAAAGGAAAATATTATTCTTGGGGTTTCGGAGTTTCTATCACAGTATCTTATATGTCCTATTTACTCAATCACCTTAGTGCCAGAGCTATAGCTGGCGTAGTACATGTTCAATATTTGCTTTAAAAAATGTAACAGGGTCTTGGAAACTATTTCATTGAGAGGATGAAACTTAAATATATATTTGTATATGCCTTCATTTTATTTATCTTTTTCTGACCAAATTAAATTAATGACTGTGTGGTTGACAGTGGAGAATCCTTCTCCCCACCCCTTTTTTTAATCTTTCAGCAAATACTTGAGTATATTCCTACTCTGTCAATGACTAATATGCAGATTAGTTAAAAACACAGTACCCTCCAGGGAGTTTATAATTCAATTAAGAACATAATCTTTTGAAAGTATATCCTTCTACAATTTCTAATTAAATTTCTTTATTATTAAAATAACTGAAAAGAAACTGTGGTTTGGTGTAAAGTACTGTGCACTTTTGGGCAAGTTTTATATTTTTAATCTCTTTGCAGGTTTTACAGATTTTAAAATCCCAACCAGATGCAGCACACCAAATATCTCAGCAAGTTGGCTGGCAAGACACTTTAGTTAGACTTTTTATGAAAGCAAACTTTGAAAATGGAAATACTCTTCATAAGCACAGTAGGACTATTTTAATGAAAGACAGTGATAAAAATGTATCAGCTGAAGATATCAAGAGTAACTTTGATGAAAAGACAGATGAGGAAAAATTGAACTCTTTTGCCTCAGCTCATTTATCTTCCGATCAATGGAGTTTGGAGGATAGACATTCTCTAGACTCAAACATACCGTTATTTCAAGAAGATAGCTCTGTTGGAGAATTATCTTTCAAATCAGAGACTCAAGAAGAATTCTGGCATAATAACCATTCACATTTAAGTTTAGATCTCAGTGGAATTGACTCATGTGAACTGAGTGACAGTGGAAATCAAATGGCAGATAGCCTGCCTAGTACTCCATCCCCAATAGAGTCTATTAAATCATTTTCTGTGCAGCCTGACAAAGAAAGCAGCGTCACAAATGATACAGACTTGAGTGATGACTTCTCTTTATTCGAAAGCCAAGAGGTAAAATTTCTTATTTGTCCAAGTGCAATTTTTATTTTTATATGTATACATGTATTTCTAATCTTTAGAGATGTGTGAAGAATTATTAGCAGTTTCACATTCATGTGCTGCCTCATGATCTAAGATTTAAAAGCCTACAAGTCACTAAATTTTTAGTCTTGATTTCAAAGCCAGTGTCTTATATATCTTTGTGTCCTTAGAGTCTACCTAGTAAAATTTCAAGTTCTCAAGATGCTCAAATATGTTAAATAATCATAATCAGTGTGACAGTTCTCATTAACACCTTCTGGTTCTAATAATTTAATATTATCCTGTCTTTTTAATAGAAATATGAAGGGGAGCTTCTTCAATTATTGACAAGTATTTTGCATTGTGTAATGTGTAAAGGACTAGAAAAGTCTGATGATGATACTTGGATTGAACGGGGACAAGTGTTTTCAGCACTAACTAAACCAGGAATCTCCAGTGAATTACTTCGACCAGCAGATGAAATAAAACTAATGTAAGTTTTCATTTAGTGATTTTTTTCTCTTCTTTTAGAGTAGCTCTTGAGTCAGTATTCAGTGATAGAGAGAGAAAAGGAGGAACTTTGTTCTTAGACCCTTTTCTTCTCTGTTGCCATTTTAATGGACTATAGAGAGAAATCCACAGTGAGGCAATTTAATCATAATTTGGGTTTTAAGTGATTTCATAGTCCTTGTTTAAACTGGTTTTATTCCCCTCTAATGTACTTGGTGCATTGTATTCTACAGTCTTGTCTAAATTTGACTGTTTCCATGCTTAAAGGAAAAAAATAGTGTTTTCCTAAAAATGACTTCTCTGCTTTAGAGATGCTTTATTTAGAGTTCCCTACAGGGCTAACCCTCTTTAGGACTTTCTTCCCTAACCTTCCCAATTTCCAGCTTTAAAAAAAACTATTAAGTATCATGGATTGGATTGTGAATTATCCTCATTGCTTTTTTATTGTCAAATTAAAAATGTAATTTTACTTAACCTTTTAGTGTTAGGTGTATCAAAGGTAAATTCCAGATATTTAAAAAGTTGCTTCAGCTTACTAAAGTCTACATTGTCTTCCAATATCTACCGGTGATATTGCATCTTTGGAGATACAGTCCTGCTCATTAATATAATCATATTCTGTGTGTTCAGGTTTTTTTTTTTTTTTTTTTTAATGTCCTGTTATTTTTCTAAACTTAAATGGTTTTAAGAGGACTTTGTTTTACACTTAGTTTGTTACAGAAGATGTTAGAATGGGCAGTCACAGAAAACAGAGAAGCAAAAACTAATCCAATGACTGCTGAAAATGCCTTCCGACTTATGCTGATCATACAGGACTTTTTGCAGTCAGAAGGACTTGTTAATTCAAACATGTGGACTGAGAAGGTGCTGTACTATCTCTTTGAAATTATTTTTTTTTGGTAGTCAAGGACTTTATTCAAAATAAGAAATTTTGTGCTTGATCTTTTCGGAACATTAGTATTTCATCAGGTGCAGTAAACATGGTTAAGATATGGTGGTCTCAGATTTTCATTAGTAATTATTAGGATAATTCCTTTGGCTTTTACGAACTGAATATTAAGCTAGTTCTGAAATGTTTGTGGTCTTGTTTTTTGTTTTTTTATCTTACTGTTGAGGGAATTCATCAACAGAAATTTTAAAACTATGTTTTTACTTTTCCATTTTTTTCTTTGTTATAGCTTTTTGAGGATATGATGCTGCTCTTTGATGGTCTGTCCATTTGGTATTCTGAAAGTCCAGAATGGGTAAAACTCTCTCAGATTCAAGTCCAGTTGCTTCTTGGATTCATTGGAAGGGGTAATTTGCAGGTTTGTCACATTATTTTTTCATATTTGTATTCAGGATAGGTATTATTTTTGTGATTGCTAAATGATAATGTTTCCAGTATTTTAATTTTGTATTAGTTCAAATAATAAGCAATAAAATAATTGCTTATTTTTTTGACATTTATGATTCAGTATAATATTGTTTTATTTTTAAAAGAATAATATGGATTTTATAAAGACAATTAGTCATACCATCAATATTTAGTGTACTAGGAACTACATAGCAGGTATAGACTATAGATATGCAATTTAGGGCTTGTATTTTTAGGAAAATTATTTATTTGTTCTTTTCAAATTATTTTTCCTTTACTAACCCACAATCTTATATTTTATCTCATTTTTTAAAAAATTTATCAGTTAGGGTCTCTCTGGTGGCGCAGTGCGTTAAGCAACGTATTATGAAGCAAACCACAGCTGCTGCAGCACGAGTTCGATCCCTGCTGCCGGGCAGAGAGGGAACCCACATGGCGCAGCAGACCTCTCCAGCTGTGCCCGCTGCTCCCCTCAGCAGTGTACTTCTGTTGATCTGCCTGTTCTGCTCCCCGCTCTCTGTGGTGAATCCTCTCACCCCCCCCCCACACCTCTGGCCTGTACCCCAGTGCTTGTATGCATAAATAAATAAATCTTTAAAAAAAAATTATCAGTCACTTAATGAATACCACACATTAGCCTCATGCTAGACTTCTAAAGCAAAGATAAGTAAAACATGGACAAAGGAATTTTATTATTTCTTTTCTAGATTAAAACTTTAAAAAAAATTTATTTATGCATACAAGAGCTGGGGTGCAGGCTGAAGGTATGGGCAGCAGTGATGTGTGTGAGAGGATTCACAATAGAGAGTGGGGAGCAGAACAGGTGGATCTACTGAAATATACTGCTGAGGGGAGTGAGATAGGAGAGGTCTGCTGCATCATGTGGGTTAGCTCCCTGGGCAGTGATTGAACTGTGGCTTCCAAGTGTTGAGACTTAAACCCTTGTGTCACCAGTCAAGCCCTACACTAAAACTTTTTAAGTCTGTCGCCTTCTATTTACATTGGATACTTGTGAAAATAGGATTGAATTAGTCATGACTTATATTCCATAGCTATTTGTTAAGCCCTTTTAGTTTTATTTTTAATTCTAGAATTTTCAGTATATGGGTAGGGGGACTGGGATGGATTTTTAAAAAAAATATACTTGAATTCACTATAGTGTTTATGAGAGCATGGAATAGTTGAAATTTCATAAATTGCACTATTTTAAAAGGCCACACTTAGATTTTCTCATGTGCATGTGTAGCATGTGTATCCAAAACTAAGGCAGTGGTAAAGTGAATTATAGTCATTAAAGTTATCTTTATACTTTTAAATAAACATATAGAGTAACATTTAATTCCCTGATATTAAGTTAAAAGCAGAGCATTGGATATTTTTTCTATGTAAACAATATTTATAAAAAAATGTGGCAAGAAGAGCCCTAATAGTTGCAATAGTATTTCCTAGATGATGGAATTTTATGGCATTTTTTCTTATGTTTGTTGACCTCTATTGAAATTAAGCTGCTTCATCAGATTCAAAAATGAAGGGCTTTGGTCAGAATCTGAGTAGGGTAGAGAAACTTCACTAATATAAACTTAAAGTAATAGTAGAAAAGATTTAACCCATCTTAGACATTAATCCTTCTAGTGCTGTTTGCTTCATTAAGGCTGTCATGGAAAGAGTGCCTGAGGTCTCTTCTGTTGCTTTGGCCTACAGAGACCTGTGTATCCATCTCAGACCAGCTTTTGGCACAAATACATTCCTGAATGATGTCAGGTTCTAATGTTCTTTTTTTCCTTTTGATATTTTCATTTTGAAAGTAATATGATCCATAATTGGGATTTAGAGTTAAGGAAGAAAAGGGTGCTTTACATCTTTTTTCCTGCAATGGTTTTAAGGATTAGCTCTTGCTCTAGCTAAACAACAGGAGGTCCCTTCCTGATCTAATTTACCTTCCTAAGTTAGTTTAACACTAAATCTTAATAATAATAGAGTAGTCTTTAATAGAGTACTCAAAAACTATTTTTCTTGGAAACTTTAAGTATAGTTAGATTTCTTATCAAAAACTTGGTCTACATTAACCTGTCCTTTATATATCTGAATGATTTTGATTCCAAATAACAGAAAGATCACATCAAGCTGACTTAAAGATTTATTGATTCATATAATTGAAAATTCCATAGTTGAATTTAAGGCATGTTTTAGTCAAGGCTCCTATTCTTTATTTACTGTTCTTGCTGTTTTCTATCACATCAGTTTGTCTTAAGCTGTCTGCCTTTTTTATTCACAAAATAGCTGCCAATAGCATGGGAATTCCATCAATTTCATTGGTATTCCAGAGAAAGAATATCAATGAAAGAGATCCCTTCTTCATATAGTCATTATTGGTAGACAGTTCTGCATGGTTCTCTTGCATGCCTACATGTACTGTGACTAAACACTGAATGCTTTTCCTCTGACTTTCATAGGGATGTGGGAAAGATCTGTATCCCTCCAGAGCAAAAGGTAGATTTGTTTACTGCTAGTATGGTAAAGATGTGTGTCCCTCTAAGAAAATTTAGGCAAGCTTGCTGCCCAATATAAGCTTTAGGTTCCCTATTCTTGTTGCTTTACTATAATACAAGCACTATGTATGTAGGCATTATCTCACCTTGTTCATCTCCTCACTGTGGGTATTACAGTTTGGGGAACCAGAGTAAAAATTGGTATTCTGGCTATTGTTATTGCTTTAATCTTCCAGCATTGATGAATCAGTGGGTAGGCTAATTTGTTAGTGTAGAGGTGAGTTAAAATCTGAGATCTGTCACAGACTTGACAGTGACCTTATACCTCTAAGTCATGTACTGTGTTGTAAGCCAGTGTTACCCCAATAAAAATGAGCAAAAGCAGATCATCCAAAAAGTGAAATTGCATCCCTGAATGAATCCCTGTGGCATGGATTGACTGAAAGATGGGTTACCTGAACCAGTCACTGTGGCAAGGGTTTGCATATTCTATTGTATTATACCTTTTAGGACCATATTAGAACTAGAGATGGAATCATCCTCTATACTTGTGAATTCTAAGAAGGAGTGGAGTGATTATCTACCACAAGTTTTCTATATATTCCAAATTAAACGTGGATTATTTTAATAATTTATTAAAAAAATATACTGCCTCAGAAGAGCCAAAGAACTTTAGTTTTTGCTGAATGTCTTTTTTCTCATTTAAATGATTTCTTCCAGGTTTGTGCAATGGCATCAGCTAAGCTAAATACCCTTCTTCAGACCAAAGTGATTGAAAATCAGGAAGAAGCCTGTTACATTTTAGGGAAGTTGGAGCATGTCCTCAGGCAGTCAATCAAGGAACAGACTGAAATCTACTCATTTCTGATTCCTCTTATCCGTACCCTGGTTTCCAAAATTTATGAGCTGCTTTTCATGAACTTGCACCTGCCATCTTTACCAATTTCTAATGGAAGTGCCTCGTTTTTTGAAGATTTTCAGGAATACTGCAATTCAAATGAATGGCAAGTTTACATTGAAAAATATGTAAGTTTTATCTTCATCAAGTGAGTTTTTTCTATTGAATCATCATTTTTATATAAGTACATATCAAATTCTGCTTATTTTTTTTATAAGATTGTACCTTATATGAAGCAGTATGAAACACACACATTTTATGATGGTCATGAGAACATGGCACTTTATTGGAAGGATTGTTATGAAGCCTTAATGGTGAATATGCATAAACGAGATCGGGAAGGAGGAGAAAGCAAACTCAAGTTTCAGGTAAAAATAACTAAATGTTTTAGGTAGCTAATATTTTATGTTTGTAAGCATTTAATATTCATGTGAGAGTAATGAGCCTAAAATTTGAAAACAATGCTATTTCTTATTATTTCTCTGACAGTTGTTTCAGAATTATGAGAAAACACTAATCAGTAACAATGAAATTAATATCAAATGGTTATATATTTGGTTATATAAAAAGTCTAATAAACTGGCAGTGAATATCTCTAAAGAAGATGTGTATTCAGTGCTTGGAGAGGAATTTATAATATGTTAATTACTTAGATAAAAGGGGACAAATGAATAATTTACATATCTACATTAAGAAACTAGAAAAGGAAAGCTTGGCTAGGTCAGTTGGTAGAGCATGAGACTTAAACTAAAAGAAGAGGCAGAGATTTTTGTCTCAGTATTGCAGATTTTTCCTCCTCTCCTTCCCTGTCTAAGGCCTTTCCCAAAACTATTCTCTGCCAGATCC
The DNA here is from genome assembly GCA_019455555.1 of Galemys pyrenaicus. NCBI lineage: Eukaryota > Metazoa > Chordata > Mammalia > Eulipotyphla > Talpidae > Galemys > Galemys pyrenaicus. The sequence continues at coordinate 3,860,745 of JAGFMF010011501.1, forward strand.
TCAGTCAGGCCAAAAAGTATCCTCATTTGATCCCCTTTTTGTATTCACTGTAGCCAGAGATACTGGAGTAGTGCTGTATGTCACGTGTCTGGCTTGGTTCATCCAGATGTCAGTTGGGACAAAAAGAATAACCCAGAACTGTGGAACAAACTGGGTCCCAATGATCAATACAAATTCAACTCAGTGAATGTGATTTCAGACAACTGAAAAAAGTCCAAACTTCTAAATGAAAATTTCATTATAAAGCTGCTTAAAATGAAGGTCTTCCAGAAGCCATCCACACAGTTTTCCATTTAACCTGGAAATACTTCTCCCTTAAGTGCTTGAGATCATGTTGATGTATTATGTTGTGGTTTACACTGATCAATAAATATTTGAAACTTGGGGGAAAAAAAAGAAACAAACAAAAAAAAAAGCAGTCTAAACTAGTTTCTAAATAAGAAAGAGCTGAAATCAGTGAAATTAGAAGCAAAAAACAGTAAACAATATCAAATGAAACCAAAATCTCATTCTTCAAAATATGGATAAAATTGATAAAGTTCTGGCCAGAGTGACATCAATTTGATAATAAAGAACTATTATAAAACATTCTCTCTCTCTCTCTCTCTCTATATATATATATATATATAGATAAGAAAACCTTAAATGATAGCAATCAATTTCTTGACAAACACAAGTCTCCACTATTATTCAAGTAGTATCAAGCAAGGATGTGAACTTTTTAAGTCTCCTAAAGAAATTGAATGTATAGTTAAAAACCTTCCAAAAGGGAAAATTGCACACCTACGTAGTTTTACTAGCAAAATTTTACCATTTAATGGAGAAATTATATAATTTTCTAACAGTTTCTACAGAACATAGAACTTCCCAAGTATTTTATTCTGGCAATATTATCCTTTTATTGAAACTATTAGAAATAATGCATTAAAAAGTACAAATCAATAGCCTCAGGAACATTGGTGCAGGCCAAAGCCAACAGTATATAAAAAATAATGTATTACAAACAGGTGATGTTCAGCCTTTGAATCTTTGGTTCAACATTTGATAACCAGTAGGAATGGACCACATTAATATATTTTTCAGGAAAACTATATGACACTATTACTAGATGCAGAAAATGCATCTGACAAAATGTAAATATCTATTTCCAATCAAAGCTCTCAGCAGACTAAGATAACCTTAATCCCTATAAAATCCTACAGGGAGGGCCTTCCTGGTGGCACAGTGGGTTGAGTGCCCTACTGTGAAGCATCTGCTGCACAGCAGCGCGAGTTCAATCCAAGTTCGATACCCGGCTAGGGAAAGGACTCACATGGCACTGCAGACATCTCCTGTCTCACCCGCTGTTCCCCTCAGCAGTGTATTTTAGTACATTGGCCTGTTCTGCTCCCCATTCTGTCTCTGGTGAATCTTTTCACCTTCTGTGCCTCTGGCCTGTACCCCAGCTCTTGTATGCATAAATAAATAAATCTTAAAAAAAAAAATCCTACAGGGAGCTTCAGACTTAAAAGATGAAAATCTTAGTGCTTTCCCTGAAAGATAACAAGGCAGGAATGTCCACTTTCACTGTTCCTAGTCACTCCTGTAAGTTCTAGAAAATGCTGTAGGAATAGAAAAAAAAAATAAAGGTATATTGACATTGGACAGCAAAAAATAAAACTACTTTTAGATATGATTGTGTAGAAAACTCTAAGGAGTCTGCCAAAAATCTCTCATAAGTTTAGTTAGCAGCAGTTCAACATACACGGTCAACACACTAACTTTAATCGTTTTTCTTTATTAGCGTTAAATAAATAGAAATTTTAATTAAAAATTAGTTATAGTAGTTCTAAAAAGAATGACGTGTTTGGCTATTAATCTTAACAAAATATATGCAGGATATTTATTTTAAAAACTACAAAACTGGGCTTCCCTGATAGCCTAGTGGTTAAATCTCAACATTTTCCCCGTGAAGGCCCACCACGATGGCCTACCACTCTGACCTGAATTTGATCCTGAGCGAGGGAGCTGACCCACATGGCTCAGCAGACCTCTCCTGTCTTACCCACTGCTCCCCTCAGCAGTGTATTTCAATAGATTTTCCTGTTCTGCTCCTATTCTATCCGGTGAATCCTCTCTTTCTCATTCTCTCTCACTCTCTCTCTCTTTCTCTCTCTCTCTCTCTCTCACACACACACACATCCTGTCCCTACCCCCCCACACACATCTTTGGCCTACACCATAGTTCTACACAAAAATAAATAAAAATATGTTTATTCCATAAAATAGTTATAAAAAGAAACATGTAATTATTCCACCAATATTAACATTTTGGGGATATATTTTTCCTGTGTGTTAAAGCAAAATGGTGACAATTTTCATCATAAACTTTAAGATTAAAAGTGTAATATAATGCCAGAAAAATAGCATACAACTATTTGTAGCTGCTATTATAATTGTTATTGTAATTTTTACTAGACTTGTGGGAAATCAGTGCTTTTGGATATAATCTTTTCAATGTTCAAAACTTTACTGAGAAGCTTAGTACTGATTAGTTCCTTGAGAGTAAAAATTAATTTCAGTTTAGAAATCTATGTATATAAAGATATCCTCAAATTGTTTTTTTTTAATCAGGACTAAAGTTACAAAGAAAGTGTTAGAATCGAAATTGACAGAACTTCAATGAGGATATTATAACAGTATGTATGATGAGCACTATTACTAGAAATTACACTCATCATAGGGAAGTTATCCTGTGATATAGTCACAAAAAATATGATTCCAGGGCTGTTAATATAACTTAAAATAAAGTTTTAACTAAAGAAATATGTGTATATATGTTACATGTATGTGTATGTTCATGTAAATACATATATGTGTGTGGATTTGGATAAGTCAGTCTTACCCTTGTCTCTGCAAAATGTAGAACTTTAATTTCAGAGCTTAGAGTTTTATTTTGATAGAACCTATTGTCAGGGTTTATTTCATCCTGAAAACTAGAATAAGTGCATAAACGTACTTGGTTTCCATGATGCTGTTTGTAGAGAAGCAATCTAAGTGATGAAATTTTTCATTGTGAATGATTTGCCTCCTTAAGTCTTAGCATTATCTTTAAAGTTCATTCATAGAAGTGTGGAATGTAGTTTCTCTTCTTTTGCTGTATTTAAACTTTGGCCTGATTCAGATGCCTGAAAGAGCTAAAGATCATAAAAGAAAAGCATTTCTTTTAACAATATAAGGTTAATAATTTTGAGTTCAAATATCCTGTGTTGAACTAGTTTATGTTTTCAGGTTTTACACATGTTTATTTTTTTTAATAATACATTATAGATAGAATCATATACTTCATTAAAATATTCTGATGGAATAAGAAAACCCTATTTCCCACTTCTTTTTCTTTTTCATTTTAAACAAGTATATTTATTTTTAAAGATTTATTTATTTATGCATACAAGAGCTGGGGTACAGGCCAGAGGTGCGGTAGGTGAGAGGATTCACTAGAGACAGAGTGGGGAGCAGAACAGGCAGATCAACTGAAGTACACTGCTGAGGGGAGCAGTGGGGTAGGCAGGAGAGGTCTGCAGCGCCATGTGGGTCCCCTCCCTGGCCGGGGATCAAACACATGCTGCTGTGCCGGGGTTACTTCACAGTGCGGTGCTCAACCTGCTGCACCACCAGGGAGGCCCTTAAATAAGTTCATTTTAGGAACAAAATGCCTGATCTGAAGAAAAAACTTAATCAATTCTTTTTTCTTTTGTTGAGGTAACAGTTTACAAAATTGTATTGGTTCCAAGATTAGTTTCTCACCACAGCCACCAGCAAATATCCATTCACTATCTACTGCCAGCCATTTAACCCCCTTTTGTACATTGGGGCACACAGAAGGCTCTGTTTTAATGTTGCAAAAGCAGTACCAGTCTGTACAAAGTGAGCAGACCAACAGCAGTTGGAGCAATAGAAGAAGCTAGCAGTGAGGGAAGAAGACCCTTTTGTTAACTGTGTGATTTTATTGGGTCAAATTCTTTAAATTATGACGTTAAAATTTAAATATACCTGTAAGTGTATGATTTGGTGCTATGATTTATTCTATTTCAGGAATTTTTTGTGGTGCCATTTAATCGAAAAGCGCGTCAAGAGAACTTGAGGTATAACAATATGCTTAAACAACTTAGCAGTCAACACTTAGTGACTCTGAGACACTGGAAAGCAATAAAGCTCTATCTTACATGTGAGCGGGGACCTTGGGCTGAAAGGTAGGAGTGGATCATTAAGTACTCTTTTATTCTTAGTATTCTGATTTTTAACTTTTTGAGCTAATAGCCTCTCCAATCCAGTTTTTTAAATGTTGTATTTAGAAACAGTTGTTTTTAATTAATTTGATTCTTTTTTGTCAATTATGGGTTTGAGATATTTTGAAAACTTTGTTTGTACAGTTTTCAACATGGAGTTTTCCCCTTCCTTTCCTCTATGATACAGTTTAAGTCTTGTATCAGTTTACTTATGTCTTCCTGACATTGCCTCATAGAGCAATTAGCAATGCTATGACTATTTTGTGGTTTATTTACTCATTGTAAGTCTCTTCTGTTTTGTTGATTAAATATAAATATATTTATATATACACACACACATATATGACATAAATGTGTTTCTCTGTATATACATACCTGTTTTTAATTCTCTTGAGTATATATTGACCAGCAGAATTGCTAGGTCATGTAGTAATTTGTGCTTAATTTACTGAGGAATTGCAAAACTGTTTCCCATAGTACCTGCATCATTTTACATTCCCATCAATAATGGTTGATGGTTATAGTTTTCCCACAACATTATCAGTATTTGTTTTTTTCTGATTTATTTATCATGACCATCCTAGTGGGTAGGTGGAAAGTTATATCTTTGGATTTTTACTTGCATTTTCCTAATGACTAATGACATTGAACATCTCTTCATATACTTTTCAGCTATTTGTTTATCTTCTCTGGAAAATAGCTATTCAAGTCCTTCGCCCATTTTTAAGTTAGATTTTTTTAACTTGTGGTTGAGTTGTAGAAGTTTTTTTTAAATATTCTCAATAGTTGATCCTTATCAGATATGCATCTTGTAAAAATTAGCTTGTCTTTTCACTTTCTTGAAAGTCTTTAGTGTACAGAAGTTTTTGATTTTGAAGTCTAATTTTATCTAATTTTTTTCTTTTTTGTTGCTATTTTTTTTTTTATATATCATATCTAAGAAGGTATTCCCAAATCTAAGGTTATGGAGATTTACCTCTATCTTTTCTTCTAAGACTTTTAGTTTTTATATTTAGAACTTTGAAACATTTATAATTATGCTATCTTTGTAGTAAAATTATTACTTTATTTTGAAAACTTTATTTGTAATAATCTTATTGTGTAGCTATTTAGGACTTTTATTTAAGATACCAAATGTATAATTAATTATAAATAACTAAGCCTGTGTTAAATTCCTCATATCTAAACTATAGCTATGGATACTCACATTGGTTTTCTCTAAGGATTGTTAGAGTCAAGTAAGATAATGAATGTGCATGTTTCCTAACATGGATGCTAACAAATGTTATGTTCCTGATAACGTTTTTTACTCTATTTCATTCAGCCAAAATTTGTACTTTTAAGCTACTTAATTTTACTTATTTACTTGTGAATATTGATAGGAAGCAACATGCAATTCACTGGAAACTAGCTAATGTAGAAAATTATTCCCGCATGAGACTTAAATTGGTACCGAATTATAACTTCAAATCCCACAGTGAAGCTAGTGCTTTGAGAGATAATCTAGGTGAGTTTCAATACTTGTTTAATTACTTTTTAAAGATAGTGAGGGTAATGATGGGATTGGTTATTGTTTTCATTAGTTGTTTCAAAATTGTTTATCATGAAAGAAGTGATATAATTGCTACTTAAATGGCTGTATATGTTAAATGTTGTTGGTTTTAGCTTAACTCTACGATGACTTTTATTTCAATTGATTGCAGTTTTTCAAAGAAAAACATAATTTAAAATCATATACTGCAGTTATACTAGGGTTAGTGTGAAATGCATTGACTCTATCATGATATAGTGCAAAAATGTTCCTCTTTCCTTAGCTTTTTGCCAAGACTGAGGTAAATGTTAAACATATTTAGAATTTGCAACAATCCTTTAGACCATTTCCTTATGATTTGTTCTTTTTTTTTTTAAGATTTATTTTTATTTATGTGTACAAGCAACTGGGGTATAGGCCAGAGTTACGGGGGTGAGAGGATTCATCGAAGATAGTGGAGTGGAACAGGCAGAAGTACTGAAATACACTGCTGAGGGGACCAGTGGGCAAGACAGGAAAAGGTTTATTACACCATGTGCGTTAGCTGCCCAGCTGGGGATTGAGCCTATGCAGTGGCTGCCAATAGCTTGATAGCGCTGACTTTAAACCTGTGTGACCAGGGAGGCCCTTTATGATTTGTTCTTAAAGAACGCTAGGTCCTAGTATCTTACGTTAACCAATACCGTTTTCTAGAAAAAAGTACTTAAAAATACATAGGTTAGCAGTATTTCAAAACCACCTTTTAGGAAATTCTTCCTTTTTAATCATCTGACTTGATACCTCTACTTTTTGAAGATAGGCCTGAAATGTCCCAAATTTTTATTAAGTCACTTGCAGTCACGTGTATACTAAATTGTAATTACTTTTTCATAGCCACATGTGCACCTTGTGTTCAATGACCACTTTATAGATGAAATGAGTACTGGATTTTTAAAGTTGCTGTAGTATGTTGGCTAATTCACTTGAGCCATAAAGTCAATTAAGAAAGCACTATGATGACTCCCATTTAGAGTATTACATTTTAAAATTATTCAGACAGTGATTTTCTTTAATGCAAAATAATGTCCTGTACATGATGCAAATCCTGATTTAAAGGGTATAGGAATGGTCAGTGCAAATCCCTTGTCTTACCTGTAGGGTGCTGAAGCTATTTTCTTTCTCTACGTAAACTGTGACTTCCTCATCTTCCAGCAAACACCATTTGGTGAATGACTCAACTCTAGTAATATTTAAGGGATAGTTTACCCTGTTTTCTTCTTCATTTCTGCCAATAAATTCCACCACAGGAAATGCCTCCTTTCTCTTCATCCCTCTATACATGTACACAGGAATCATTTTATGTTTCTTCTTCACTTTTTTTTTTTTTTTTAAGATTTATTTATCTATGCACACAAGCACTGGGGTACAGGCCAGAGGTGTAGGGGGGTGAGAGGATTCACCACAGAGAGCGGGGAGCAGAACAGGCAGATCAACAGAAGTACACTGCTGAGGGGAGCAGCGGGCACAGCAGGAGAGGTCTGCCACACCATGTGGGTCCCCCGCCTGGCCGGCAGCAGGGATCGAAGTCGTGCTGCAGTGGCTGCGATTTGCTTCGTAGTGCGTTGCTTAACCCACTGCGCCACCAGGGGAGGCCCTTTATGTTTCTTCTTATTGTCTCAGTTAGTTAAATCCAGGAAAACCAGAGTCTTTCCTTTTTTTCCCCACCGCTTAGTTTTAGTCTTTACCAAGTTTTCAGAAATATCCCCAAATATAATAATGACAGTAATATTGTACAGAAGAAAAAAGTTAATACATTTCAGAGTGACATAGGGAGCTTTATAAAACCACTGCAATCTTTGATGCCCTTTTATATTCTCTTTTTAAAGATTTATTTATTATTTATGTGTAGAGGAACTGGGGTGTAGGCCAGAGGTTTGGGGTGGGAAGTGAGAGGATTCACCAGAGACAGAATGGAGAGCAGAACAGGTGGATTTACTGAAATACACTGAGGGAAGCAGCAGGCAAGACAGGAGAAGTCTGCTACATCATATGTGGGTTAGCTCCCTGCCCAGGATCGAATTCAGCCCTTAGTGGTGATAGTGCTGAGATTTAACTCCAAGGCCACCTAGAGGGCCCTTAATGTTCTTTAAGCATACTTCAGAATTAACTACAAAATATTTTACTAACTCCTAACTTTTGTCTACATATTTTTCATCAGCTGTCAGAATTCATAGGGTTTGTTGTTTATACAGTAGTGTTTAAATGTTATTTGTTTCACTGACCTCAGTACTACTTTGTGTACCATGTAATACCCTTTGCAAATACACAGAATACATAGTTTACATTATGAACCAACCTACAGAGTTCCCATTACTTATAACATTTTTAAAATCAAATTCTTAATAATTTGTTGCATTGGGTATCAGAGAAGAGTATTACTAATGATTATCATTTATGAAGTATCTTTCCATTTGTAAGTTATAGAATTTGAATAGTCTAAGTATATGCATACATTTATCATTTAAATATTTGGATTCATTTTTCTAATTAACTGAACTAAAATTGACATGTAACACTGTATTAGCTTTAGATTTATTTACATCTAAATAATTTGCTGGGGCCTCCCTGGTGGCGCAGTGGGTTAAGCAACGCACTATGAAGCAGACCGCAGCCACTGGAGCACGAGTTCGATCCCTGCTGCCGATCCCTGCTGCCGGTGGCCAGGGAGGGGACCCACATGGCGCCCCAGACCTCTCCTGCCCCGCCTGCTGCTGCCCTCAGCAGTGTGTTTCAGTCAGTCTGCCTTTTCTGCTCCCCACTGTCTGGTGAATCCTCTCACAACTCTGGCCTATACCCCAGCTCTTGTACGCATAAATAAATGAATCTTTTAATAAAAAAATTTTTTTAAAAAAAATTTGCTATATGTCTGTATTGCAAAATGATCACCACAAGAAGTCTAATGAAATTCCTTAGCAGTTTCAAATTTTTCTCTTGTAATGAAAATTTTTAAGACCTACTCTCTTAACAGCTTCCAATATTATATAAATAGTATTAAAATATAGTATTGTTAACTATAGTTACTGTGCTGTTATAGTACATTTCCAGGATTTATTTATCATTAAAAAAGGTCTGATTTTTGGTCTTAGAAAAAAAATTTGTGCATATTTATTAGAAATACTCTTTAATTTTACTTTTATTAGGGCAATATTGGTTAATAACATTGTATATGATTTAAAGATACTGTATCAGATCCCTCAGATGTTTGTTACCACACCACACCTAACACCAAAATACTAAAATTCTTTCATCATAGTCCACTGAAATACTCTTTTCTGGTTGTCAAATACAAACCTATTATTAGTTTTTACGTAGCTTCCATGGTCTCTGAAGCATTTTATAGTTACTCTCCCTAAACTTTATTTTTTTCTTCGCCTTGCTGCTTAACTTCCTCCTTGTCTTAGCAGTCATTGGTTTGTTTTCCGTAGAGCCTTTTCTCGGTTCACCTTTTAGGCAAGGATGTCCCCAGATCCATGTTATGCTTCTTGCCTTTTACCTGTGCTCTTCTTGGGTGTCTTCATGGTTTTACTTGTGTGTGTGTGTATTTGTGCATGTACATACATATGTACAAACCCTGTGATATATACATCATATGTCTACTGAAAATACACACACACATATATATTGTATATACACACATATATAGTACACATCATCATGTAATTAAGCCAGAAATTACAGAGGCACTGTTAAGAAGATTAACATTACTTTATATGTAATAGATATTTTGTTTTTTTATTTTTGAGCATATTTTTAAATATTTTGTTTTTAAGCAGGTGTTCAACACTCACAGCCTTCCAGTGATTCTTTGCTTTTGGAAGTAGTGAAACAAGTGAAAGTTAGTGATATGGAGGAGGATAAATTGGATCTTCCTGAAGAAGACTTAACCAAAGCAAATAAGTATGTACTTGAAAGACTTTGAAATTATTTTATATACTGGGAAATGGAATTATAAAATTATGGAGGATATTTTCTTGAAAGTCTAACACCATATATTTTTAGAGAACTCAGTTACTGCTGTTTAGCTGTTAGGAATCTATCAGTGTTTACTGAGATAATTAGGAAGGCTTCTTAGACTGGGATAACTTGGAGCTAAACCTTGAAATTAGGAAATATTTTGGATTGAATGATAATGAAAATACAGCATCAGAGTATAGGATGCAATATATATATATAGTTATTGTCTATTGATAATCTCTAATTGATTAAATTTTGTTACCATGATTTGCTTTAATGTAACCGCTTCTATTTCTTTTAGTGTATTTATGACAGCTGCTTTGACAAAGGTCTTTGCCTACTAGGTTGAACATTAGAGGTCCCCAGAAAGTTTCTTTCTGCTGCTTTTGTTGTTATGGTTCACACTTTACTATTTCTTTGTATTTCTTATAATTTTTATGAAAACTATGCATTTTAGATGCATAAATTGTAGCCACTCAGGTTTCTGACTCCTTCCCTTGATTTTAATTATTGTTTTAATTTTGTTTGCTTATTTAAGAGACTTTCCTGAACCAAAAAGGTTCAGTTTTACCTATAGTTTGCCAATGATGTCTTCACTTATTGGGTTTCTGTTTTATTTTTGTTTTTAAAACTTGACCTACTATAAGTTGCATCTGGGTCAGCATGGCTTGGTGGTAAACAATGATTAATTTAAACCTCGTGATCCAGACCAACTACCACTCTTTGCCAGTGGATCTGTGTGGCTTAGGATATGCATTCAGAATTTGTGATTTAAAAATCTGCCCTAAAGTTCTGTGTTTATAAACTCACATTCAGCTAAGAATTACATGCACATATAATAAAAATAAGATTTGTTTTCAGTCTCACTTTGTTGGAATTAAAAACTACACATGGTATATATCTTTTTGGCATTTATTTTAATATTGCAGAATGATCAGGTTAAATATTATACTTTTTTTGGAATAAGGAGGATTTTTGTCATGTAATTTTAATAATTTTTAAGGATGTCCTTGATAGTTTTCAGAAAACTGGTTAAGGGTAGTATATATGGATTATTTTTAGTAGATTGTTTACATAACTTTTAGTTGGAACTTCATTTTCTTTCTTCAGTCTCTAGTGAATTCGATTGATACCAGTCTCATTCATTTTTAAGTGACTAGCCAAAGCACCTTTCTTTCTTAGACTATAAGTATCCTTTAGATTCTTGAAGGTTATTTAATTCTCCAGTTCATTACTATGAATGTTAGAATTTCACTGTTTAAGGAAATGTACCTTATATTTAACTTAAAAAAAGATCATTGCTTGAGTAAAGGTTTACAATATTTCAGTTAGGTTGGTGATACTGAGCTTCTTCATGGAAATGTATTGAAACAAAATTAGGTTTAGTCATTTCTATCCTGGAAATGAGAGAGATAAATATTTAGGATCTGGGAGTAGCTGGCTTCCAGGATTTACTTGAATAATGGTGGTAAGAGTTCCCATTTGTATTCTTGGCAGTCAAAAATTACCCACATCATCAAAAGATTGTCCTGTTTCAATTACTATTATCAATATTATAATTGTCCTAATATAGATGACTTCACTTTAAATAGGCAGTAGCAGCTCTTTTCTCCTTTTTTATCTCCATATTTTTCTCCTTTCCCATTGTCAGGGATGCTATGATGGTGATGCTCTACTTTTAGTTGCTCTTGAAAAATCTCACTTTATAGTTTAAGAATCAATCATAATTACTACTTCTCATAATTATTTATGAAGCACCACTAACCATGTAGTCTTCTATTCACAAATTCATATATTCCTTAGGTTAATTCATGTCTTCCAAAATATAACTAAAATGACATGATTAGAATTATTGCATATTTGAACTATCCTCTGCCAGTGATTGACTATATTCTATATTAATTGGTCAAATATACTTAAAATGTAAAAACATGCAATCTAAGGAAATGAAACAGATGAATGAACAAAACAGAAAAAAATAAGCTAGTGATCATTGAAAACTGAATTAAGGTTACCAAAGGTGGAGGGAGTGTGGTAGAAGCAAGGTGGAAGGGTTATAATAGATGATGGTGGGTGTTTTATTTTTAAAGAATTTTTAAAATTTAATGTAAAACCTTTTCATGTAAAAGTTTAACTGAGTTATTGTGAAGTGAGAATATTTGGACAGTATTTCAGTAATATATGGTAGAATATCTATTGTAGGTAATTTAAGTACTTTTTCTTGTATACTAATTTAAAGACATAAAATTTATAACTTCACTGCAGTATCCCTTTACATTTATGTGAGACATATTGCTGTATAGTTTTTGACTGATTTGTTTTTATAGTGATGAGAAAGAGGAACAAGATCAAAAAGAAAAATTAGTGTTGTCAGAAGACTGTGAACTCATTACAATAATAGATGTAATTCCTGGCAGATTGGAAATCACTACTCAGCACATTTACTTTCATGATGGCAGCATTGAAAAAGAAGATGGTGAGACATTCTGGGGGAATAATTTCTGTTGTCCCATACTTAAGTATTCAGTTTACCAGTTACTAATGAGAAGAAAGCAATGAGATAGGACAATAGAATCATAGTCTATCATGTAAAAGGAGAGAAGTCAGTATGGGTGTTAGTGTAATGTGTAATATGTGCTGAAGGTGATGCTTTATATAAGATGTTTTATCATAAAGGATTGACTAGGTGGGATTGTTATAAATGTAAGTCATAAAATGCTTTATCAATTTTCTAAGTGCTGCTTTTGTTAGGGACTAGTAGATATTTTCTGCATAGTGTGAGTTACTTTATACAGTATCTCAGTCACAAGATTTCTTTTGTTTTCAGGAACAGGCTTTAATTTCAAGTGGTCACATTCTCAAGTTCGAGAGATTCACTTGCGGCGATACAACTTAAGGAGATCAGCCCTTGAAATTTTTCATGTTGACCAATCCAACTACTTCCTTAACTTCAAAAAAGAGGTATGTGAGATGCTGCCTTTCTGGAAGCCCCAAATATTAGCTTGTAAAAAAAAATTCCAGCTAGTGAGTACTAATACAACTTTGGACTCTACTGTTTCACCAAATCACTGTATTGGAAGAAAAAATAGATACCTTGGGGGCTCAGAAGTAAGTATGCTTTTGCTGAGCTTTATGTTTGAATATCTGGAGGGTGGTTGTTTTCATGTATTGTAGATAAAGAAGTAAGTACAATATTGCACCTATCAGCTGATAGGGCCTCCCTGGTGGCTCAGGGGTTAAAATCTTAGCACTATTAACCTATCACCAACCACTGTGGCATGAGTTTGATCTCTGGCCAGGGAGCTAACCCACATGGTGTAGCAGACCTCTCCTATCTTGCCCACTACTCCCCTCAGCAGTGTATCTCAGTAGATCCCTCTGTTTTGCTCCCCAGTCTGTTTCTGGTGAATTTTATCACCCCCTTGCATCTCTGTCCTACACCGCAATTCTTATATTCATAAATAACTAAAAATAAATCTTTAAAAAAACAATAATAATAGTGTAAGTAATTAGAAGCACAGCTTTGAAGCCATTTTACCTGGGTTTAAATAGTGACTCTACTTTTACCTGTGAAATCTTTGGTACTTTACTCAGAATACTTGCTTTCGACCTTCCTTCCCTCTATCAATCACTTAGGGTGAAATATTCATCATTCTCTGACAGTTCTTCTCATTTTATCTCCATTTTATTCTCATGTGTCTCACCTAATGAAATGCTTGCATGTTCAATTCTGTCTTGGTGTCCATTTAATTGACCTGAATTATCATAGACAGTAACTAAATTTCTGTCCATTCATGAAATCCAGGTTTACTTACATATAAATGTTAGATTTAAACATGTAAAGAATATTTTCCTCTTTTCACAAAAGGGTGCTTCTTTACAATTAACACTAAATTTTCTGCCGTAGAAAAATACAAACATGTATGTTCAAGAGCATACATTTAAGAGCATGTGCTCTTGTACATCTGTATTACTCTAAGTAATAAGTTTTTAAACACCATTGTAAATAACATCAAACCTTCACAGCAGCCTTCATATTAGATGTGGCAAATTCCAAATTGCATTTTTCATTTTTTAATAGTTGAGGAAATGAAGTTCAGAGATGAATTTTATTACTTTACATTTGTGTGGCCCTGAATGGGACAGTAATTATGTTTAATGCCTGGTTGAAACTCAGTGAATTACTTGATTTCCCAATATAATTAGTCAATGATATAATTCAGTTTGAACAAGGTTTAAGCTAGTTTTTTTATTCAGTGTCTGATGATCATTACATAACGCAAAAATAGCTTTCTAAAAAAATATGTGGCTTGACTTCTCTAAGTCTAGTGTCATAGAGAAGTTAAAAATAGTTATCCAGTTTTATATGAAATGTCAAGAATAGGCAAATCCATAGAGGGTGAAAGTAGATTTAAGTTTTCAGGGGATGGGATAGAATAGGAATTGGAGAATGATAGTTGGAGAGTATTAAGAGTCTTTCTGTGGGGGGGCCTCCCTGGTGGCACAGCGGGTTAAGCAACACACTGTGAAGCAAACCGCAGCCACTACAGCACGAGTTCGATACCTGCCGGTGGCCGGGGAGGGGACCCACACGGCGCAGCAGACCTCTCCTGCCTTGCCCGCTGCTGCACTCAACAGTGTGTTTCAGTCCGTCTGCCTGTTCTGCTCCCCGCTCTGTCTCTGGTGAACCCTCTCACCTCCCGGTGACTCTGGCCTGTACCCCAGCTCTTGTATGCATAAATAAATAAATCTTTAAAAAAAAAAGTCTTTCTGTGATGATGGAAATGTTCTAATATATGTTCTCTGAATATAAAAAAAAATTTTATGGTATATGAATTTGATCTCAATAAAGTAATTTGAAAAGCTATAATCCTTTTTTGTTTTGATCAGTTTTTAAATTATAACATGTGTTTTTATTCCAGGTTCGAAACAAAGTATATAGTAGACTATTGTCACTTCATTCTCCAAATAGTTATGGAACTAGGTCACCACAGGAACTATTCAAAGCGTCAGGACTGACACAGGTAGGAAATTTTTAGCATCATTGTTTTTGTATTTATTTTATATCTTATAACTTCACTTAAAAGTAAAACTTCCTTCTTGTGATTATGATTACGGCTGCTCTTCTTCCATTCAAATCAGTCATTTGAATTACCTTTGACTCTTCTTGTTTTCTTTGCATTCATCATACCCTATCCCCCAAATTCCCATATCATTTTATTCATGGACTTATTTTACTAGTTCTTCTTTCTCAATAATTTTCTCTTTCAAAAGAATAATGTAGGGGGGCCTCCCTGGTGGTGCAATGGGTTAAGCACCACAATATGAAGCAAACCGTAGCCACTGGAGCACGAGTTCGATTCCTGCTTCTGCCAGGGATGTGACCCACATGGCACTGCAGACCTCTCCTGTCTCACCCGCTGCTCCCCTCAGCAGTGTATTTCAGTCAATCTACCTGTTCTGTCCCTCACTCTGTCTCTGGTGAATCCTGTCACCCCCTGAATTTCTGGCCTGTACCCCAGTTCTTGTATGCATAAATAATCTTTTTTTAAAAATTTCAAAAGAATAATGTGGGACAAAAATGGGAAAACCACCATGAAGAAAGACCAAAAAAAAAAAAAAAAAAAACACACACACACAAAAAAACCCCACAACAAACCAATCCTTCTATCAGGCAAAGCAAATCAATGTTCCTTTGTGTTTTATCATCACCTATATCCCACCTCTTGAGTTTGTACTGTCCAATCCAAGGGAGGGCCATTGTGTTTTGCTTTCCAGGATTGATAGTGATAGTAGTCTCTTAATTAGGATTTCTGCTTGCTGGCTATCTCCTTTCTTCTAATTATGCATTAATCTTTATTGTAAGCATTGCTTTTGTTCAGAAGCCCCCACCAATTCTTTCCTATAGCCTATGGGATAACCTTTACTTACTTAATGAAGTATATTATTTGTTTTCTGTGAAATAAACTTTATTACATGCTAATTCCTAAGTTGGGGTTTCAAGAGTTAGTTAACAATCCTAAATGGGCTTTCTATAAAATCTATACAGAAAGATTCATTTGTCACCACAAATGTGTACGTTTTGCTCAATGTGTGCATATGCTTAAAGGTGAATATTAATCTGTCAGCTAATTTTTTGAGAATACCCACAGTGTGTACAGTAATTCACACCTGTTACAATGAGGTGATTAAAATAAAATGTTTGTCTTTTTTTTAGAAAATTTTGTATGTGTGTAACAAAATCTCATATACTGTTGCACTAAAAAGGCAGTTGTAACAAAATCTCATATACTGTTGCACTAAAAAGGCAGTTCTCTAAGGATAGTTAATATTTATTTAAAATTTGTTGATCATGTTAGTAAATGAAGATAACTATTTTCTTAAATATGTACACTTACAAAGATTTCAAGCTATAACAAAATGTTTAAATTGGAGGATCTTTTTAGAATAAAAAATTTTAAGGTAGTCAAAGAATTTATATGACTTAGCTTTCTGAACTGTAGTATAAGATACATGTTGAATTTTCAGTTCCTTATCTAGAGACCAATTTTTAAAAGGAAGAGAATTTAATAAAAACTTGTATTTTATGTTATTATTAACCTTTTTTAAAAGTCCTGTTCCATTTTTTTATTAACTTTTTTTAATTTATATATATTTGACATCAATTGTAATCCCCATGTATTCCCCATCACCATATCACCAGTGCACCATCACCTCAGTCCCCCATGCTCCCATCTTCCCTCAACCCACCCTCTCTTCCCTCCCCACCAAGGTCCCCAATTTGTCCTTGTCTTTTCATTTTTGGTTTTGTGTCTCTATTGTTATTATTATTATTGTTATTGTTCTTATTCTTTTCCTTGATCCTTATTTGGTTCCCTTATATTCCTCCTAGGGGGGAAACCATTTGGTATTTTTTCTTTTGCCTTCTGACTTACTTTGCTGAGCATAATCCCTTTCCAGTTCTATCCATATTCCTATGAATGCATCTAGTTTTTCTTTTTTAATTGCTGAGTAGTATTCCATCGTGTATATGTACCATAGCTTCCCGATCCACTCATCTGTTTTTGGGCATTTAGGTTATTTCCAGGTCTTACCTATTGTAAAGAGTGCTTCTATAAGCATAGGAGTGCAGGTATTTTTTTGAGTCAGTGTATTTGTGTCTTTTGGGTATATTCCTAGGAGTGGGATTGCTGGATCTTATGGAAGTTCCATTCCTAGTAGATTGAGGAACCGCCATACTGCTT
>JAGFMF010011501.1:3877830-3902289 GCA_019455555.1 Galemys pyrenaicus
TCATAGTGGTTTTGATTTGCATTTCTCTGATGACAAGAGAAGTTGAGTATTTTTTCATATGCCTGTTGGCCATTTGCATTTCCTCTTTGGAGAATTGCCTTTTTAGCTATTTTGCCCATTTTTTGAAAAGTCCTGTTCCTTTTATCAGAAAAATGATAGAGGGCCTCCCTGGATGCAGAGGTTGAAGTCAGCACTCTCAAGCTATGGCCAGCCACTGCAGCATGAGTTCAATCCCCAGCCAGGGAACACATGGTGCAGCAGACCTCTCCTATCTTCCCCACTGCTCCCCTCAGCAGTGCATTTCAATAGATCTGCCTGTTCTGCTCACTAGTCTGTCTCTGGTGAATCCTCTCAACTCCCTCATCTTTAGCCTGCACCCCAGTTATTGTCTGCATAAATAAATCTTAATAAAAATAAATCTTAAAAAAATATAAAAATAATAGGAAGAAAAGATTATGTTAGTACTGTCAGTAGTAGTTACTGATTTTAAGATTATAGATTAACTTTGTTTTTGATGCTTTGTAGAAATGGGTAAACAGAGAGATATCAAATTTTGACTACCTTATTCAATTAAATACAATGGCAGGACGAACCTATAATGACCTTGCACAGTATCCTGTGGTAAGTTTTATATAAAACTTATAAATATGGAATTGCTTTTAATTTTATAATACATAGAAATATATGCATTATAATTTTCTTATTTTAAAAATGATATAAAGCTGTTTTTCCTTTTATTGTACATATTTTCTATTTTCAAAAAATGTATAAACAAAAGTGTACTTAATAAAAACCTTTTTCTTTTTATTTAAAAGATTACAGAGGAATTAAAGAAAATATTATCTCTGGTTATGGAGTTAAAGATTCTAATATACTTTTGTAACAGGGAAAATGTGTTTTTAGAGACTATCTTTTACCCATAGATAAGCATTTGATATTAGATATGAAGATATAAGTTCTCTAGGAAGGACTGTTCAAATTGCAAAATGTGGCTCTTTTAGTTTCCCTGGATTTTACAAGATTATACTTCAGAGGAGTTGGACCTTAATGACCCATCAGTATTTCGAGATCTTTCTAAACCAATTGGCGTAGTCAATGATAAAAATGCCAAAGCAATGAGAGAAAAGTAAGTCCCTTATATCCCTTTTGAATGATATCCATTGCTTGTTTGAATTTGTTACTGATTTCTACTATGGCTAATCAAGTGTTTTTTTTAAATATACAACTACTTTTGATAATTCTGATATTCTTTCACTAAGATTTCTTAAAAGTATATTGGTTTACTTTCAAATATCTTAACTATAAGTCTGTTCCCCTTTTCTGTCAAATTTAAGATGGTATTGTTTAGAATTTATTTCTGCCTAGTAATAAGTATGTTGTAAAAGGAATAGTTTCTTGAAAATTTTCTTCCCATGTATTTTAGACTTAACCTAGTAATTTAATATGTAAAAATATCTATTTAAATTAATATTCTGATAGATATAGAGTTAATTATGCTAACTTTTTATCAAGAATAATGTGAATAGAAACAGTAAAATATTTTATAAGTATAGGGATTTTTTATTTAAAATTTTTATGACCTATGCTGTAAACTCACATTTTTTTCAAAGTATGTAAAAGAATGATGTCATATTAATTTATCTTTTTCTCTATGTGAACTTATGGATGTCAGTTATAGATTCTAATAATAACAAAAACTGATGGCAGATTAGTTTTTTTATTGTTGTTTTACAAATCTTCCCCAGGACCTTTTGCAGTGTTTAGTATTTGATTTAATTTGTTAATAGAATTTTGCTGGGTATGTATTACCTCACAGCTTTCAGTTAAATATTTTTTCTAATAATAACAGCAAATATTTTTACACTGTTGCACAGGAAATACTTATATAACTTGTTTTCTTGGCAATTAAATCAGCATGTTTTAAATCTTAGTGTATATTTTTCACATAATTCCAAATGACTTTGCCCTGAAAACTTTTTTATTTTTCTGAATATTGATGATTGTTGTGTAAAAGGAAATTGGCCTCAGTTTAATGAACAAATTAGTATTTCCTTTTATGAAGTCCAATATCATTGCCTCAAAAATACTGTTTAATATGATTAAGATGTCACTTGTCAAACCACTATCAAAACAACTACACATGTGACTATCACTGCTAGTGATTGCTAGTAATCTGATTAGGCATTCTTCCTATCCAACAATCCTTCTTTTTTATCTTTAGATTTTTTAGTATCATTCCCACAACACTTCACTGATCCTCCATAATTTTTCTATTACTTTGACCACAAAGGGGTATCTGTTTATCACATTGCTAACAATTATAGAAAAATGGAAATAACCTATATGTTTAAAGTGAAAAAATAGTTAAATTTTATATCTGTACAATGAAATATAATAGTCTAGTTGGTCATTTGGAAAGATGCTAATAGAAAATTATTACATGAAAAGATGTTTTAAATGATGTATTATGTATAGAACTTTTATATTAAAATGTGCTTGTGTACTAATTTTAAACATTAGGTTTGACAGATACTTACCAAAATATTAATATTAATTTTCTATGTGAAATATGTTTGTTCTTTTTGGTACGTGTGTTTTCTAATTTATCTACAGTAACAATATATTATTGCATAATACAAAACTATTCCAGAATCCAGTATCAATGATATTTTGTTGTTTAGAAAAAAGTAGTAATAACTTTTTCTTTTATTGATATGGTCTGATGGAAGAAATACCTTGATAATAAAAGAGTTGGAAGAACTTCTTAAAAACTGTTTTCAGCAATACAAACTTATGTCTCCCTAATTAATTTTACTAGTATGATTACAAAACTTAAGTTTCTTTTTTTAGATATGAAAATTTTGAGGATCCTATGGGAACTATTGATAAATTTCATTATGGTACTCACTATTCAAATTCGGCTGGGGTAATGCACTACCTTATTCGTACAGAACCATTCACTACTCTCCACATCCAGCTTCAGAGCGGAAGGTAAGCTATTTTTTTCTAAGATTATACATTAGTTTTGAAACACTTTGCCTTTATGTTATACCCTGATTAACAGGACTTTATCTTTTAATTCTACTTGACTTTGATTATATAATAATAGCCTTTAGATAAAATAACCTAGTTAGGGGCCTCACTGGTGGCACAAGGGTTGAGCACCGCACTGTGGAGCTTTTGCAGCCACTGCAGCACAAGTTCAATTCCTGTCCAGGGAGGAGACCCACATGGCGCAGCAGACCTCTCCTGCCTAGCCCAGTGCTTCCCTCGACAGTATGCTTCAGTTGATCTGACTGTTCTGTTCCCCACTATGTCTCTGCTGAATCCTCTTGCCACTCATGCCTCTGGGCTGTACCCCAGCTCTTGTATGCATAAGTAAATAAAATCTTAAAAAAAAAAAGTTAGTGGGTCACTCAAACTGATTTACACAAATACTTAGGATAATTGTTGTTTACTGTTACCTAATATGACTTTGTGATTCTTACTGGTTTTAGAAACCTAGCAGAGATTTAGAATTAGAATTGATTTACATCTAGATTCAAGACATCATCCAGAGATTTAGATTTACCCAATGGGCCTTGGGTCCTTTACATTATTAGTAACTCCGATAGTCTCTGATGCCACTAAATTATCATATTACTTGTCAGTATTATAACTTTACATCTGTTTCCCAATTTCCTAATAATCCTAAAATTTATCTTTTCCATGAATCTTCAGTGCCCCAAAAGACAAAATTCGTATTATGTCTCCATACTGCCATGTTATTTTTATTTTTCATACTTTATTTGGTGTTCTAAATGTAAGCTTCCTCTCTATCATCAGAGATGCCCATATCATTAGACTTTATTGATGACCAGTTATTACTATAATTAAATTAAAATTCTGCAGAAATCACCTCTGTCTCAAATCAAGATTGGTATGCATAAAAAAGTCAAAGTAGCTGACAGTGTCACTTTTTCCTTGTAACTTGCCCTTTCAGATTCAAGGTTATTACATAGTAAAAATTCATAAAAAATAATACATATTAAAGTAGATGTTCAGAAAGGATTTATGCTTTTTTGTGGTTAGAAAAAGCATAATAAAATTGCAACAATGACCATTGAAATAATCTCAATTACCATAGGGTCTGACTATGAATGAATTTAAAGTATTTAAAAATAAAGCTAAAATAAGATAATAGTACATACAAGTAAAATAGAAAAACTTTAAGCCACAGAACTGTTTCCCTAAATCACCCTGTGTTATTTAGCAGAAGAGTTTGCAATTTTTCATGTATCAAGGGTTAAATCAGAAGAATTCCTATAGATGTGTTATTAACTAAGTATATTAACACTGTAATTCTTAGGTGATGTTTAAACTTTTAAAATAGCAAATAACTGACAAAATGTAGTGAATGTATTTTCAAGATTTGGGTATTTCATTAAATTTTGTTGCCAGAGGGAAAATGCTACAAATAAATATAGTACTCTTGTTATGACTAGATAAATAAACATTGAAGTAACATTTTTCATTTCTTAATAAATTTTACTCACTAAAAAAATTATGCTATTTTAAAAATGTCCAGGAAGAGACCTCTGCTTTCTCTGCCCCTCCCAGGTACCATCTATCTTGGAGTCTTTAGTCTCTCTTTTCTTTCCTAAATAAACTTTTCAAGACAAAAAAAAAAAAAAAAATTGTACAGGAAGGTTATAGTTAAATACTTGAAATACTTTCTCCAGTGTGATTTGGTTTTCAGCTATTCTAACTAAAATGATATAAGGTACTAAAATTACAATATTTTGTATGTACTAATATCCTGATGTAATTGTATGTACTAATATCCTGATGAAAAAATATGAAAGACCATCATAAATGACAGCAAATTTAATTTTTTAGATGTTAAAGAAAAAATTTTAAGAGACTTTCTAATAATTTAAATCCCAATGGGAATTTAGTGGTTTTTCATGCTTTTTGTTGCTTTATTCAGTATTCACTACTTTCTTTTAATCTCCATGTTTCAGGTTTGACTGTGCAGACCGACAATTCCATTCCATCCCTGCTACCTGGCAGACTCTAATGGACAATCCATATGATGTGAAGGAACTTATCCCTGAATTCTTCTACTTCCCAGAATTTTTGGAAAATCAAAATAGTAAGAAATTGGAGGTTAAAATTTGACTAAGCAGGTCCCAATAGAAGAGCCTGAAAAATGTCTTTGAGGACCTTTTTGTGATTTTTTATAGATTACTTAAGATTCAATCTGTCTGCGTATTATTTAGTGATAGGGTTTAACTGATGCCCCTTTACTAATCTTACTTTAAAGGAAGTAATTGAGTGAACTAACTAAATGAGTCAAGTTTCAATTGGTAAGAGAACTTAATCAGAGTACACTGTTTACTAGAGAAACAGAAATAGTCATATGCCATTTCAACCATATATATAGCCTCTTAGATTAAAAGTGTTTGAGTTAGATAAGATGAGAATTTAAAACATGAGTCACTAAACTACAGATCCATAATAAGGTTTTGTTGAACTATAACCAGCCAATTTATTTATGTATGTATTTTGTTACTTTCACAGCATAATAGCAGATTGATTTAAATCATTGCAACAGATGCCATGTGGCTTACCAAGTCAAAAATATTAATTCTTTGTAGAAAAGGTATTGTGACTCCTGATTTAAGTATAATAGAAGAGGCAATTTGAAAATTATAACAGGGTAAATGTTAACCATAATGTTTGAAAAATCATGTTTTTGAAGCACTAAATTTAATAATGAGCAAGATACAGTCTTTAAAAAATAGTGGAATACTTTTTCTATGAAATTTTTATTTTTAAGCACAAATAAGGAACTTCTTTTTTTTTTTTTTTTTAAATAAGGAACGCCTTAAGACTCTTACCAGTAGTATTCTTTTAGGAAGTCTGTAGTTTCAAAGGGCCATTCACAACTTGTTTTTCCTCCTCTAGCATGTAATGTTAATGTTTGACAAACCTTTGCTTGCGCAGTAGAATTATTTGTCCTGCTGGACAGAATATCCAGAGCTGTTTATCTGTTGGTCAATGCTCTGGGACAAGCTGTTGAAGGCAGGGCATCTGACTCTCAGAGCAAGGCAGTTAGAACTGGTGACAGTCAGAAAACCAAGTAAGTCTATTTATTGAGTCTGATCTTAGATTCTGAGTCAGCCACTGGACTAACTAGCCTTTCCTGAAATAGGGTATCTGAGATAGAAGGGATAAACAAATTCAATTTGGTTGTGGAATTTAAGGTATTTTTAGCTTAAAAATTTCTGATATTTGCAATAGCCAGTTAGAAAGAAATGGGACTCTTGATTCTTTTTGTTGTTTCTTAAGAGTGAGAAATGCTTTCTCATAAGCGTCTCTCATTGTCCCAAGTTGGATCTGCCAAAATCATGAAACTTAGAGGTAACGGAATAAAATGAAGTTTTATAATTATAAATCATAAAATAAAATTGAATAAAATGAAGGTTCTGTAGCTAAATAAGAAAAAGAACAGCTGTTGGTGGGAACAAATAATATCTACTATACAGTGTTTGTGTTAACTAAGCCATGGAGCTTATGTATCTTGTAACATTTAAACTTCTCTCCAACACTGGGAAGGAATGGTATTTTAAGGCAACTTCTCTTCTGAAGATCTTTTTATCTAATACTTTTTCTTTTTCATATAAATAAGAAAACCTCATTTGGAACAATTTTTTTAGCATATAGTGGTATAACTGTATGAACAAATCTTCATGATGTTAGTGTCTACTTATAATTGTGATACATAAATATATAGTTCTTCCATAAGATAAATACAACTCTTCCAGTGAGTGAGGTATAAGTTATTCTAAGGAACTATATTTTGTATATTAAACATCAGAGGGACTGTGCTAATTACTTTGAATATAAGACCAATACTTAATAGTATATTTTTTGTCAGATTCAGGTTAGGTCATAGCTATAATTTTCTCAACAAAAAATTCATTATTAATCTCACTTATCATAATGACAAACTTAAAATCTTTTAAATCAACTCTTAAAATACATTCCAGTAGAGAAGAATTATTTTTACCTTCAATAAAAATTATACCAAGAAGGTAACTTATTTTTCACTTTTCAGTCTGAATTTCAAAAAATCTTCAGTTTTGCTAAGAAACATGCTTCTTATTTACTTGATTTATTTAAATCTTAAGTGATTGGCATTTTTATCTCTTACATTTCTTAGACTTTAACTTGGGTCGTTTGCAAGTTTCCAAAGAACTAGTAAATGATGTCATTCTCCCCAAATGGGCTAAGTCCGCTGAAGATTTCATCTATAAACATAGGAAAGCTCTGGTAAGATTTTGTATTTAGTTATTAGACAGATGCATAAGCTAAATATGTATGAGGTTTTGAGACTATGAAATACATCTATTATTTTTCTAGATTAATTTGTAATCTACTGTATGTGCTGTTTTAAATACCCAATTATAGTATTTATTTTGAAGTTAAGAATCTTCTGATCTAATGAGAATATATATCTAACAGATATATAACCAATATAAAAGGTTCAATTCTATACCTGCCTGTTGTACTGAAACTATTTCAGACACCAAGCTAATGTAGTTTGATGTTTTGCAGTTTCTACTATTTAAAATTTAAGAACAACAACTATATTCTTATTTTCTCTGAAACATTTTAGTAAATTTCTAATAAGACAGCTAATCATCAGTTTAAAAAATACTCAGTTTTAGCTAAATTTTCAATTTGGAATTGAAGGACTTGAGAAAATTATTTTAATGTTGCTATTGAGTTTTCTTCAGATGATGTGTTTCCCCGATAATTGCCCATTAGGTTCTCTTTCTAAACTGATATGTTGGGCCTCCCTGGTGGCCTCCCATAGGGGTTAAGTAATGCACTATGACGCAAACCTCAGCCAGTGCAGCAGGAATTCAATCCCTGCTGCCATTCGATCCCTGCTGCCGGCCAGGGAGGGGACCCACATGGCCCAGCAGGCCTCTCCTGCTGTGCCTGCTGCTCCCCTCAGCAGTGTGCTTCTGTTGATCTGCCTGTTCTGCTCCCCACTCTGTCTGAATCCTCTCATCCCCCACAACTCTGGCCTGTACCCCAGTGCTTGTATGCATAAATAAATAAATCTTTAAAAAAAAACTGATATGTTGTAGATGCTCAATTAAGTCAATACTTGCAAATACTCCTTGTTGTTAGTACATTGTCAAATTTAACAAAAGTCAGTATTATACTTGTAATGAATAATGCTACATGTGAATAAAAAATTGGGAAAAACAATAACAATTTTGAAAAATAACCTATTGCATGTAACTATCCAAAAACTTCTGAAGTGCTTCCCTCCATGTTGTTCATGACATGAGTAGGTATCCAGGATTTTAGGAATATATGCTACTTGTTAATAAATTGGTAGAAGTTTGTGTTTTAGTTAAGTCTTGTGTAACAAAGTACTCCAAAATTTCATGACTTACTGTAGCCATTTTATTATCCCTCATAGTTCGGTGAGTTGACTGGTCCCAACTGGGCAATTCCCCTGGTCTTGCTTGAGATTCTCATGACCTTGCAGTCATGTATCTGCTGGTGTTGAGGGCTTTGCAGGCTGCATTGAGAAACTTGAGTGCTGAACGTTTCTTCCTCTCCATGGAGAATTTGGGTATCTCTTCTGTCTGTGGTCTCAAGCTAGGTAATCAGACTTCTTACATAGTAGCTCAGGACTCCCCAAGAGTACAAAAAAGAAAGCTTCCATGCTTTCTTAAGGCTATAAACTGTAATATCATCACTTCTGCCACCTTGTAACAGTAATAGGATCAAGACAAGGAAAGTAAATTTCAGCTCTCAATAATGGGAGTGAGAAGGAAGGTTCACAAATTATTACATTCCTCCTACATTCACATTGCACTTATTTCCTCTCAGGAGTTTCCAGAGTCTCATCTCATTAAGGCATGGGTCTGCAAACATTTTTTTCTGTAAAGACCCAAGACAGTAAATTATTGTTGGTGTAAGGTCTGTGTCAAAATTTTGCAAGTGTAGTTCAAAAGAAAATGGGTGCGCCTGTGTTCTAGTCTTCAGGTCTGGCAACAAATAAGATTTGTCTCACTGTTGGTAATTTGCTGACCCCTGCATTAAGGCATGAGATCTGAAGTCCAGAATCTTGTCAGTAATGTAAGTCAAATCCACGTGTGTTTAAAATTATGCACATGTGTCTCCTTTTGGATCTGAGGACTGTGAAGGGATAAGTTATCTACTCCCACATAACAGTGGTGTAACAAGGACAGGACAACTCTAGTAGACAATGCCATTTAAAAAGGAGAAAGAAACAAGAGGCGATTAGCAGTAACTGGTTTGTAACATTTCTGAATTCCAGCAGGGACATGCTCTCAATCCATTGTGAGGGTCTAGTGATATTGGCAGTAATTCTTTATGGCTCTTTTGTTTTACTCTTGGCTCCCTGCTCTGGGTCATTCTTTCTTCCCCATTTAAAAAAAGAAATGTTTACATGAGTATTTTTGTCAGCCTATCTCCTAACCATACTTAGTTGAAAGCCAAAGCTCTCTGCTTTTTTGAAATTTCTATCTCTTCTAGTCTGAACTAATATCATTTCCTTTCAAACTTTATGGATCTTACACATCACTTCTATTGGACAAAATCCATTCCATATTAGTTTATAGACAGCCCCTTATCTTTGGCCCTACTGGAGGCTACTATAAGAAAAGGCCCTTAAGAGTTTTAAAATGGCCATTTCTCACTTTGAGAATCTTTGCTCTCTAGTGATCCTGGAAATGAAGTTTTATTTTAAATCCAGCAAGACTCACATTTTTTGTTTTTGAAAATTATACCTAAAACCCAAATAGTTTATTTTAAACTCATCTTATTCCTCCCACACTTGGTCATAGAAGACTATAGTAGCTTGCTAGCACTTAAATCATTCTGCCTGGAAATATTTTCCCCAGCATCCACAAATTCACTAGGTGCCCATTCTATTTTTGAGAACTTGAGTTCTAAAAATATTTTTAAGTACATTAAAAATATGTTTTAAAAGTTGAGTTCCTTTTTTTTTTTAAACTCCAATAATGATTTCCTCACTGTCTTTGAAGCCTTTACTAATAGACTCCAGGAAGTCCTTCAAGTCTCTCCCTGCCATCCTGTCTACCACTTAGTGGGGTGGGAGGAGTAATTTGCAGTCATCTTTAGTCCTTCCTATGTGGTTTCAATGTTCCCTTGAATTTTTCCACGTGAATAAAAAGGTAAACTGAAGCAAGTTCAAATTACCACAAATTGAATTTTTTAGCAAATAGCACAGGAATTGTGACTCTACAAATACATGTTATAGGAAGCTACAGGCAAGTCCTTGAGGATTTGGGTAGTCTGTATTTATGGGCAAGAAGAATGCTGGGTGTAGAGGTGAGAGTCTAGCCAGACTAAGTAATAAGTTCATTAGTTTGAGGTTGGGGAGAGATTCTTGGCAGATGCTTATTGATCAGGAGGTAAATTTTGATATGTAAATCAGCCATTTATGGGATGCCTGTAGTTCTTTAGTTTCCCTGAGAGTGCACACTGAGATCTTCCATTTCATATCCATTTCATATTAAGATGCTTTCAGAAAATGAATTTCTTCACAACTATTTCAACTGAAATTTTACAAAGATAATTTTCCATAGCTATCATTAATTTTTTATTGTTGATATTGGAGCTATTAGAATATTTATGTTATTTTCTTAACCCATCAGGAAGTGCATGTGTAGTAAATATTAATAAATGTTATATCCTACCTTATACTCTGTAGAATCTAGTCAACATATAATATTAATTGAATAAATGTTTAACATGATTTTGAGATAATTATAGTGGTAAGATTTGTGTGTGGAAACGCTTAATTTGCTTTTACTTTTTCAAAGGACTCATATTTAATTGTCATTAGAAGGTATCTGTATATTAAATATTAAATTTGTTCTCTTTCTAGGAGTCTGAATATGTTTCTGCTCATCTTCATGAATGGGTAGATCTGATTTTTGGCTATAAACAGAGAGGGCCAGCTGCAGTGGAGGCACTTAATGTTTTCTATTACTGTAGTTATGAAGGTATCATATCTTTGTACTTTTTCTTTTGTATCATATTGTATCATATTGATAGAAACATTTAATATTAAAACTATTCTATAGAGTAATAAAAATATTAATAAAACTTATTTAGCTATTATTTAATATTGAACATCATATTTTGGACATACCTACTTAAAATGAAAAAAATCTTCATTTAAAAATAATTGTAATGATCTTTTTCTATCTGAATGATTAAGATACTGCTGCATTTTTAAAATAGTAGTAAATATATATGCTAATCTAAGTATCAAATTTTGGTGACATAAAAGTTTTGATCTCTCTCCATATATATCCTAGTTAGTGGGCTGCATTGAATAATCAGTATTAAATTATTGACAGACTCTGGGAAAAGATCTTTAGAATTAAAAATACCCAAGAAAGAGGCCTTTTTGATGGCACAAGGTGTTAAGGTGCAGCACTATGAAGCTATCCACAGCCACTGCAGAACAAGTTTGCTCCCCAGCCAGAGATGTGACCCATATGGTGTAGCAAATTGTTTTCCTGTCTCGCCCACTGCTCTTCTCAGCAGTGTATTTCAGTCGATCTGCCTATTCTGTTCCCCACTCTGTCTCTGGTGAGTCCTCTCACCAACCCGCACCTCTGGCCTATCTATACCCAGTTCTTGTATGCATAAATAAATAAATATTTTTTTAAAATAACCAAGAAAAAAGAATTAGAAATAAATTATTCAAATGTTAAATAAGATGGCATAATTCTATTTTACTCAGAATTAAGAACATTCTGAAGACTTTGAAAGTTTTACTAGTAGGTTTTTTTCTAATTCATTCAGATGTAGAGAAAGATTTTGTAGAGAAGTAGTATAACATGGTGGCTAGGAATGTATATTGAAATCAAAGTTACCTAGTTTGACCAATTAATGGTTGTGTAGTAATCCTTATTAAATATGGTTGGATATAATCAGTTAAATATGATTGGATATAAATATGGTTGGATATAATCAGATATGCCCAGAATATCACCTCCAACATTTGTTAAATACGCAGCAACTTATAGTCGTATTTGTGTGTGGTTAATTCACTAGTTTCAGCTTGCCTATCATGAAAAAAGAAATGAAGTATACTGTGAGTACAGGTTTTAATTTTTCCTAGACAAATTATAAACTACTACTTTTATTTAAAATATTTTAGTTCTAAATAGTGGTTGGAGTTTATTTTTATACATAACCTAATGTTTGAAATTTTAAAAAAAATTATTTATTTACACATACAAGAGCTGGGATATAGACCAGAGGTGTGGGGGTGAGAAGATTCACCAGAGACAGAGTGGGGAACAGAATGGCAGATTGAAATTCACTGCTGAAGGGAGCAGTAGGTGAGATAAGAGAGGTCTGCTGCGTCATGTGGGTTAGCTCCCTGGCCAGGGATCAAACTCCTGCTGCAGTGGCTATGGATACCTTCATAGTGCTGAAACTTAATGCCTTGTGCCAACCAGGGAGGCCCAAAATTTTGTTAGTTTTGAAAAAATTAACTCTTTACTTTCTTTATAACTTGAAAGATGGAATAATATTTTGTTGAAAACATACTAAACAGTCTCTAATATATTAATCAGTTATGTGGCTTGCAGATTTGTTTTCACTCTGTAGTGAGCTGACTGCTTCTGCTTTTAGGAGCTGTGGATCTGGATGCCTTAACAGATGAAAAGGAAAGAAAAGCCTTAGAAGGGATGATTAATAATTTTGGGCAAACACCTTGTCAACTGTTAAAGGTAAATGATAGAAGTTATTGATAACATAAAATTGCCAAAGAGTAGTACTACCAGTATTTCCAAGAATCTTAAATATTTAAAACCTTTTTCATAATTACTTAAAATTTGGGAAAAATTATTCTGTTATTTAAAAAGTAAACAGACTCACATAATTGTTCCTATATTGAATAACAAATATGGCAGTAAAAATTCACATAAACAGCTAATTACTCAAGTCACAGAAGAATTTATATTTGTTTCCTAGCCAGCCAGCTTATTTTATTATTTCTGAGGAAGGAAAAGGTGAAACTGAAGATCACCTGTCGGGGTAATATAATTCTCTCTTTATTTAAATGGAGAAGGAACTCAAACTGAGTACCAGTTAAGTTACACCATTAAAACTATCCTTATATTAAAAAAAAAACAAAAACTATCCTTATATTGGTACTTGCTCTGAATATAAGACTTCTGGTAGCTGACATAGTCCATAAAAGGGCATTTACCATCCAGAACCCAAACCCACCTTAAATATAAAATAAATCATATTATAAATATTATTATATTTTTCCCCAAACTAATATAATATATAATATTATAATATAGATTATATAATATATAGCAACCATTTTTTGAAGCTCCTAACATTGGTTTGTACAGAATAGGTATTTTTAAAATCAGTTAAATCTCTTTCTGATTGCACACAGCTTTGGATTTATAGGAGCTATTCTAGTCTTTGTTTTCAAGGATGTCCTGACCTTTGTTAATGTATGAATTTAAAAATGTGGTCCACAATATGTCATTCATCAAGTTGAGACTTTTTATGTCAGGTGGTTTACATAACCCTCATAGTAAATATCCAATTATATTCATTTTTCAGATGGTGAAGCCAAACCTCATAGAAGTTAATAACTAAATTGTAACACCTTAGCAAAATCAGATACTTTTTCCATGTTTAAACCAGAATGTGACTGGAGCAGGACTTAAGATATATAACCATCTAACTCCAAAGTCTTTTTGTCATGCTGTGTGTCTTATGCATTAATAGTTATAAACTCCTTTGTTGAACTAGATCACTTTCCCATGCTCTATTTATATCCTACTTATGATATGCTATTTATATTCTACTTATGATACTTTCTGCCTTGGTTAATTGTATATTTATCTATTTGCTTAATTACATTATAAATATTTAAAGGCAGCAGGCTTCTCTTAGTCATATTTGTGTCTTTATCACATATAGTTTGTGTGTAATATTTGTTGAGATTTCCACAACATTAACAATAGTGCTTTTAAGCTCTGTCTTCTAGATGTATTTCTGTTAATTCAGTTTCAAACTAAGTTTTATCATTGTTACTATTCCTTAGCAACCATTTTTTTGAAGCTCCTAACATTGGTTTGTACAGAATGGATATTTTTAAAATCAGTATATTATCTCTTACCTGCTAATAGAGTCAAAAGGCAAAAGTAATAGAGTGAAACAGACCACTTCATTGAATTTTGAAATACTTCATAATTTTTTGTACCCCTTTTACTTTTCTCTCTTTTTTAAATACTTGATAAAGTTTCTTTTAAGGAAGACTCTTTTATAAAATTGTCTTAATTAGTTTTATCTCCATAAAAATAATACGAAAATTAGCCTTCGATTTAAAATAAAGTTTATAGGGACCTCCCTGGTGGCGCAAGGGATTTAGTTGTAGTGCTATGAAGCTATCCATGGCCACTGCAGCACAAGTCTGATCCCCAGCCAGGCAGTCAACCCACATGGTGCAGCAGACCTCTCCTCTCTCACCCGCTGCTGCCCTCAGCAGTGTATTTCAGTCAGTCTGCC
Source organism: Galemys pyrenaicus (assembly GCA_019455555.1). Classification (NCBI taxonomy): domain Eukaryota; kingdom Metazoa; phylum Chordata; class Mammalia; order Eulipotyphla; family Talpidae; genus Galemys; species Galemys pyrenaicus. The sequence continues at coordinate 3,892,450 of JAGFMF010011501.1, forward strand.
TGTTCTGTTCCCCTCTCTGTCTTTGGTGAATCTTTTCTCCCCTACCCACCGCACCTCTGGCCTGTACCCCAGTTCTTGTATGCATAAATAAATAAGTCATTTAAAAAATAAAGTGTATATAATCACATAATTGAAAGCTAAATTTTGATGTACTTATCTGAAGTGAAATTGTTGTGTTTATTGTATAACTTTATAACTTACAGGAAGTTAAATTGTTGCCTATTTCCTGTAACCTAATACTTAACAATGTTAATAGGTGAATTCAGATAGAACTCTTTTATACATTTTAACTGTATTTCTGATGTTAGATTTCTCTCTTTTTTTTTTTTAAAGATTTATCCATTTATGCACACAAGAGCTGGGGTACAGGCCAGAGTCCAGGGAGGTGAGAGCATTCACCAGAGACAGAGTGGGGAGTAGTACAGGCAGACTGACTGAAACACACTGCTGAGGGGAGCAGCGGGCGCGGCAGGAAAGGTCTGCTGTGCCATGTGGGTCCCCTCCCTGGCCGGTAAAATACTAGGTAAAGTAATATGTTGAGGAAAATAAAAGAGAATAACTAATTCTGACCTACAAATTCAGAAGTTATCAGTAAGAAAAACTTAAGAATAGAAGTAGCTCTTTTTATAGGAAGGACGAGGGTAAGAACTCTGCTGAGGGAATAGTTTGAACCCTGGCCTGGCATTTTCACCAGTGCATAGTATGTAAGCCTTTGCAGTTAGTGTTGCTTATACAAAGGAATACAATAAGAGATGTCTTAATACAATTATGGAATTATTTTTCCTTAAAATTATTTTAAAGGAACCACACCCTCCTAGATTATCAGCAGCGGAAGCAGCACAGAAGCAGACCAAAACAGACACTTCAACTGTAAACCTATTTCAACACCTCTCTGAACTCAAGTCATTTTTTATAGAGGTAATATCCAACTTGATAATATCAAAAACTTTTCTCTCTGAATTCTATATATGTCAACTATCCCTTTGTTCTTTGTGTAGGCGGGTGAATTTATAATACTTAAACCAATAATAGTAAATAATATTATAGCTATCTATTCTTGGATGTTTGAAACAATCTTATTGAAAGCTTTCATTTACTGCTTGAGTGGTACTCTGAACTATTTTTCTTGACTTTCTTCTATTTCAATTTTCCTAATAAGGAAGAATAAATGATTTTATATATGAAGTTTTTTTTTGTGGCAGTTGATATAATATATAGAAGGAAACTAAATTAACTATTATAAAACTGCTCATATAAGATATGGCCTAATAAGTCATATTATTAATTGATAACATCAGAAGAAATAGTCAAGTAAAACAGGATCATTAACTGCTATAGTTGAAAGTGTACCTTCAGAGTCAAAGGTTTAGAGATACATGTTGTATTGACTTGAATAGTTCAGCATGTGAATATTAAGAATAGTTGGAGATGTATATGAAACAAGCAGTGACTCTCATAGTGTATAACAAAGGTTGACCTACTTAAATGATCAGATAGTAAATATTTTTAACTTTGCAGTCCAAATCCAAGTTATTATGTGGACATATAAATAACTACTTGAAATACAACCATTTAAAAATGTAAAACAGGGCCTCCCCTGGTGGCGCAGTGGGTTAAGCAACGCACTACGAAGCAAATCGCAGCCACTGCAGCACGAGTTCGATCCCTGCCGCCGGCCAGGGGGGGGACCCACATGGTGTGGCAGACCTCTCCTGCTGTGCCCACTGCTCCTCTCAGCAGTGTACTTCTGTTGATCTGCCTGTTCTGCTCCCTGCTCTCTTTGGTGAATCCTCTCACCCCCCCACACCTCTGGCCTGTGCCCCAGTGCTTGTATGCATAAATAAATAAATCTTTAAAAATAAAAAATAAATAAAAATGTAAAACACATTCTTAGCTTACCCACAGTCTATAAAACAGATAGTAGACTGGATTATTCCACATGACATTTTGACAGCTCTGTAGTAAAGGATCATTGTGATATGGTTTTATAGGTTCAATATCATGGCACATTTTTATATAGTCTTTGATAATTTGATGTAAATAATTTTTATGAAGTTTATGTCAGTTTATACGAAATTTTACTCAGATGAACAATATTAAAATAAGCGCCACAGTATTTTAATGTAAAATGTATTTGTATATATTTGTTGAAGTACTTTAACATTAATATTTGTCACTAGCTTCCTACATTCTTATTTATTGATGCTTTAACAATACAAACTCTACAAAACTGATTGTTTCCCAGTAGTATGGTGGTCTGAAACTGAGAATGTATGGAAACAATGCTTACAAATGATGACAAAATTCCCAGAATATGTTCTGGGTCCCCAAAACTACTACCAAACTTGGTGATTTGCTAGAAGGATTCATAGGAATTTAACATATATTTGTATATGAAAGGATGCAAAGCGACATCAGCAAAGGACAAAAGCATATGGGGTGAAACTCAGGTTAAACCAGGCACAAGAAGCCTCCGGCTCCAGTGAAGTGGCTCCTCTCCAGTGAAGTTATACAGTTAATTTTTTAAGTAATGAAATAATACAAACATGGTTTTTTCCCTACCAAAAAGCTTGCTAATGACTCAACATCAGAGTTTTTACTGGGTTCTGGTCATACAGGCACCCTCTGCCTAATACATACAAAATTCCAGACTCCCAAAAGAAAGTAAGTGTTCAGCATAAGTCATTATTGTTTGCACAGAAAGTGTAGGCATGGTGAGCCACCCTTACCATTGATGACAAGTTTTATACCAGTGTAAGGAACCATGTTCCTTATGCTACTATGTTCCCATATTCTACTAAAGGGCTAATTTTAGACCTTTCCAAGGAAAGCAGTCTCAGTCATCCTGAATGCTTCACTGCACATTGGGCAACCCATAAAATCCTATTTATATTATAATCTGACAAACATAAAATACTAGACTTATTGTGTAGTGCTTATGAAACTATTCTCATCATATTTAATCATTCATAACATGTTTTTATAGGATAATACATTTTGAGTTGCATCTACTGTTATAGTGACATTTGCCCCTCTCAATAACATTTCCAAGTCACAGGGAAACTTTCCCCAGGGAGCAAAATAAATAACACAACCCATATCCTTAGGTATCAATGACTTGTTATTATCTTTTCATTATCATACTACATATTTCACACTCATTCACATGAAAAGAGAAGACCTGTCTTCCTATGTGCTAAAATGAAGAGAAATAGAGGTAGCAATGAAAGGAATGACTTAATAAATGGATTTTTTTAGGCAACATTTTCATTTATGCTTGTTCATACCCAAAAGGAAGACATTTCTATAAAACATCAGTTTTATAATCCTATTTGATTTATTTAAGGAATATACTCTTATACTTTATATCAGTATAGCAAGGGAAAAGGAAAGATCCTAAATGACTGGTTGTTTTTAAATTGTTGATCCTTTTTGAAATCTACTTACTATTTAACAAAAAAAATGGAATACAAGAAATTAATAGGTGTCAGATGCTTTAATTATACCATCTAAACATGGTATATTGTTCCTTTCCTTTGTTTTAAGTTAGGTCATGTTTTAATAGAGTAAAATGATGTATCACAGGATTCAACCTTGTTTAAAGAAATAAAAAGTTTCAACAACTTGTACCTAATAAAGATAGCAGAACCAGACATTAAACATCTGTCTTTCATCTTACAGGGAATTAGTGATGGTATTCCAATAATAAAGGCCATTGTCCCCAAAAATCAATCTCGTTCTTTCATGTCTCAAGGAAGTCCTGAGTTTCTGGTAAGTTGATTTGTACCTTTTCCACATTGCCATGTCTTTATCCATTACAACTCAAACATACAGAATAGCGAGAAGATAAAGAAATTTTAAAGCCAAGTTTAAGAGTAAGAGAAAGTTTTAATAGAATGTGACCAAGTATAAAAAATACATTTTATATTTATACTATACATTTTCTATTTCTGTAATTCTATAATTTATTTGGAATATAAATATATGAAAATTTTATTTTAGAAAACAGGTATAACATCAGATGCTAAATTTATCATAAAACTAATAGTAATAATGGGAATGGGAAATATGAATTGCTTAAGCTATACATGTAGTACATGTCAGTTAGTGCTTTCAGTTAATTTTGTCACCTTAATTCATCCAATAACCCTGTGAGATAGGTACTATTATTACTTCTCATCTACAGATAAGAAATTAAAACTCAGAAGTAACTTGCTCAAGGTCACAGAGCTAATAAGTAAGGGCTCTAGACTCTAGCAATGGACCAAAGCCTTGGTCTTTCTTACTCTAATTTTGTCAGAATAGATTTACTCCATAAAAATGGGTTAATATCCTATGAACAATAGAAATCAGAATTAAACTTTTTATAATTATGCATAACTATGTGTTTGCTTAGAAAAAGATCTAGAAAAATAATACAAAAACTATAACAGTACATTTTTAGTGGCAGAATTCTTGTAACTCATCTTTAAAGTTCTCTGATTTTTGGAGGTGGGTAATCTGTCAATTTTAAAATCAAAGAGGAATAGCTTTTCATCTTGAAAAGAAAATATCATGACCATTACTAAGAAGGGAGACCTTAAATTCATAGTAAGTTCTTTTTCTGATTTACAGTCTAATTATATATAAAATATCATATTTTTATGATAAGAACTGACCTTTAATTACTTTTGTCTACCAACTAATCCATGCTAATAAACTGAGAAATTGTGAGGAAAATAATCTTACTAAAGAAAGATATGTTGGGTAGCTTATCTTGCAATAAGATAAAGTGCTTTTTCCATTGGAAATATTTTAAGACAGACTTAATGAGTTCATGTTTTAAGTCTATAATCCAACATTCCTTAAATAATCAATACTAACATCTTGTGACTATTTGGTTATCCTACATTGTTTTCTTTAATCATTCATTTAATTTTTATCTCCATTTCTTCCCCCTCCCCCCCAGGTAACATTAAGCATGAATTATGTTATTGGAACTCATGGATGGCTGCCTTATGACAGAAACATTTCTAATTACTTTACATTCTTCAAGGATCAATCTGTGACAAATCCAAAGTAAGTAAAGAAACATTTAAGGCAAAACAGCTAACATCAGAACAGATCAGTTCATTGGTGTCATATTGAAAGTAATATTGTAGACCTGCAGATTTTCCTGTCATGCCTTCCTTACTCCTTTCTCCCTTATTTCCCTCTATCCTACTCCCTGGCTTGTTATTGAATTAAAGACAAAATAATTTCTATAAATTATAGAAGCAAAAATTATTAGGATAGTTTTTAGGGCTAATTATAATATTATAATACAATATTATTTATATGTAGGCTTTGTGTGTTTTAATGCAATAAGAAATTATTATTTTAGTTATTTTTTTAAATATCCAAAGGTTCCATTTTATAAAGATTTTTATTTTATTTTATTTATTTATGCATGCAAGAGTTGAGGTGTAGGCCAGAGGTATGTGTGTGGGGGTGGTGGGGTTGGTGAGAGAATTCACCAAAAACAGAGTGGGGAACAGAACAGGCAGATCTACTGAAATGCACTGCTGAGGGGAGCAGCAGGTGAGAGGTCTGCTGGGCCAGGTGGGTCAGCTCCCTGACAAGGGATTAAATTTGTGCTGCAGTGGCTGCTGATAGCTTTATAGTGCTAAGACTTAACCCTGTGCCACCAGGGAGGCCTTCCATAGTTTCCATTTTAACTTAACTATTTCCTTTACTCTGATTAATAATTACTCATCTAAAAAAGGGTAATAGCATTTATTAGGGGTAATAATTTATTTCATTCTTCACCAATTTTCTTTCAACCTTCACTAATCTCAACTTTTATAAATTTACCTCTTATAAATTGGGTATTTCTTATTCAGTAAAATATATACATAAAGTAAGGTTAATCAATTTTCTGAAAGCCTTTATGATTTATTAATAAACAACTTAGCTAGTTGAACAGACTTGGTTTTTTTAAGAGATTAAAAAATAGTTGATATTGGTCTTAAGATCTTTTTTTTTAAGATTTAATTTTTTTATTATTCATATTAAGAACTGGGGTATAGGCCAGAAGTGCTAGGGGTGAGAGGATCCACCAGAGACAGAGTGGGGAGCAGAACAGGCAGACTGACTGAAATACACTGCTGAGGGAGCAGCGGGCAAGGCATAAAAGGTCTGCCATGCGATGTGGGTCACCTCTCTGGGATGGCAGGGGTCGAACTCGTGTTGCAGTGGCTGCGTTTTGCTTCATAGTGCATTGCTTAACCCACTGCGCCACCAGGGGAGGGCCCAGTCTTAAGATCTTTTAAAGAAACATCTGATATTTGTTTTTACAGAACTCAGCGTTGTCTGAATGGTCCTTTTGCTCCAGGGCTGGAGATCACTTCTAAGTTATTTATAGTATCACATGATGCAAAGTTGCTTTTCAGTGCTGGACACTGGGATAATAGCATTCAGGTGATGTCACTTACAAAAGGCAAAGTTATTTCACACAACATCAGACATATGGGTAAGCAGAAACTTTTTTCCCCGCTAAAATTTCTTTTTTTTTCTAATTATAAAAATAGTACATACGCCTTACAAAATGCATTAATTTTACCTTTGAAACCAAACGAAGTATTATTTGTTTTCTTACATCTTTGGTAATTTTTGCATAGTATTTGCTTTCTCCCCTCAGGTATAGTTCCCATGGTTCTCTTGCCACCATCACCACATTCTCTTGTGCTCTTCCCCCTCCTGTTTTGACCCTTCACCCAACTCCTTCCCTGCTGTGCCACAGATCCACGGTCATCTTGCAAGTTTTGTCTTTTTTTTCTGTCCATTTGTTTGGTTTCTCTAGATTGTACATGTAAATGAAAACTTCAGTATTTCTATTTCTTCTATCTCATTTCGTTTAGACTAATCCCTTCCAGTTCCATCTGTGTTGCTACAAATGGCATGAGTTTATCTTTTTTGATCTCTGAGAAGTATTCCACTGTGTGTGTTTATATGTATATAAATCTATACATATATGTACATATAAAAATATATATACATATATACACATATATATATCTTTCTGATCCAGTGATTTTTTTTTCAGGGGCATTTAGGTTGTTTCTATATCTTGGATATTTTAAATATAATGGTTTTTTTTTTTGTTGTTTATTTTGGGTATACTAAAACAGCATATAAATTTGGCACAGCTCATACTATCTGAAATGATAATAAACCTGTCATGGTTGAATAAGACACATCTCCCTTATTACTTGGTTAACAATAAAGCACAAAAGAGTCAAATTATTGAATGTAGTTTTAACCTCATATATTCTTTTTTTTTTTTAATTTTTTTTTTAAATTTATGCATACAAGAGCAGGGGTACAGGCCAGAGGTGCGGGAGGTGGAAGGATTCACTAGAGACAGAGGGAGGAGCAGAACAGGCAGATCAACTGAAATACACTGCTGAGGGGAGCAGTGGGCGAGGCAGGAAAGGGCTGCTGTGCATGTGGTCCACTCCCTGGCAGAGGATCAAACTCGCGCTGCTGTGCAGCAGAAGCTTCACAGTGCGGCGCTCAACCTGCTGCGCCACCAGGGAGGCCCAACCTCATATATTCTTAGTGTCTTAGTCTTCAAAGGAAGAATAAAACTGAGTAGATTTTTTTTTTCTAATAAAGCTTATTATGAAAGGAGAATGGAATCTGTTACTAATTCTGTATCAGTGACTTCTAAGATGTCAGTTAGCTAGTGTTCTTAGACTTTAGTGAAAATGTATTTTATATTATGAATTTACAAGTGTCAACTGTACTGTTTTGGTTAAGGATACATGTTCAATGGGATTGCAGTTCTCAAAGGAAGTAGAAAGTGAATGGGGATGAGACAGTGAGAAAGTAGAGAGGCATATCAAAACTAACTGAATGTCCAGCTAGCTAACCTTTGCCACAATTCTTACAGGCATTTTCCTACCCCACATCTTCTCTTCACTCTGAAAGTAGATGGCCTCAAAGCTTTTCTATATGATTTCAATACTGTTTTTTTGTATGTGATTGTTTCCCAATACTTTTCCAGTGCCATTCCTACATTTCTCTGCTTGAAAAACTGATTGATTAATAAGTTGAACATAAAACTGAAGTCATTGCATGTGTTTAATTCCTTTTTCTTACAGATGTTGTGACTTGTTTAGCTACAGATTACTGTGGAATACATTTGATTTCTGGTTCAAGAGATACTACATGTATGATATGGCAAATAACACAACAGGTAGTTATATATTTAAATACTCTTGGTTAAATCAGAATTTCATCTTGCAATTACTGTTGAGATACTCTAATAATGAATTTTTCTGACACTGAATGATTATTTGAGCTCACTTGCATTCTTTACTCCAATCTGTCAGGTTCTGGTTACATTTTCTGCTGGACTTATTGTCTGATTCATGATATATTCCCTATTATTTTTCCAAAACTTCTTGTTAACTTCTAATGAAGTAATAATTATTTTCCTTTAATGTTTTCATAATATCTTATTTTTCTTTCAGGTGGGATTACTAGAAATTACTAGAATTATAATTTTTATCTCCCTTACTGTATTCTCATAGTAATGTTGGTTCAGAGAAGTATCTCTTGTCAGTATGATAGCTTCCATATTTCCTATTTTCCTTTTAACAAGACTTCTTTCACTCCAGATTTATAAAAATATTATCTAAACTTTTCAAGTTTTTTCTTTAAGATTTTCTTTTTAAAATATTTTTACATTTCAATCTTTGATCCATTAGTAACTAATTTTTCTATATTTCATATATAGTATATAATATTAGCTATATTACATATATGAATATATTATATTTAATAGAATATACAGGAAACATAAAATATATTCAATAACCATATAGGTTAAAAAATATATTTTACTTCTGGGCAGATAGCCCCTTATGCCAGCAAAAGTAAAAAAATAAGTCACTTTTTACACACTGTTGTTTTTTTTTTTCCTAGATTCCCCCATTGTTTTACACTTATCTATTTCTATATCAATACCAAAAAGGGGGATGGCTTAGTAGTTTAATATTTGATGAGGCAAATCCTCTCCCCTCATTGTTCTCAGAAATTCTTATTTGAATATTCTTCTATATGAACTCTAAAAATATTTTAACCATATGCTCCTTTAAAATTCCACTTTAGTTTTAATAAAAATATTTATATTAAAATGAAAATATTTACCTTCATTTTGTATGGGTTGACTATTTTTCTTCCTGTAGCATTGTATTAAGCACTACATAAGTTTGGATTGACATTTTTATAATTATTCTTATCAACAAATGGAAAAGTTTTCCATATTTGCTTCCTGTCCTTTTTTTAGCTCCTTATGATGCTTCCAATTAAGTCTTGTACTGTGTTACATTTGGTTCTAATTATCGTATTTTATTATTTATTTTGGTGGGATTTTAAAAATCAACTTAATTTCTAACTGATTATTGTGAATATTTTTAAAAAGCTGTTGATTTCTATATAGTTATCTTGTATGTAACCACATTACCTAGGCCTCTTATTTTGCTTTCATAATTAGTATTTCCTTGATTATCTGAAAATAAAGTAGATAAATAATCATGTAATTTTAAAACAAAAGTGGTTTTCTTCATCTTTAATATACTGATTACTTTATTTTCATATTCTATTACATTAATATATAGCTAATGCAATAAAGTAGAAAGTTATAATATCCTTGTTTTATAGCTGATTTCGATGAAAGTGCCTGCACTATTGTACAATTTTTTTTGTTTGTTTGTTTTCCTTTTTTTTTTTTATTATATTTAATTGCATTTGACATCGTTTGTTTTCCCCAGTGGGTTCCCACCACCATTTCACCCGTGCACCGTCACCTCAGTC
>JAGFMF010011501.1:3902784-4009768 GCA_019455555.1 Galemys pyrenaicus
CTGCCCATTTTTTGATTGGGTCGCTTACTTTGATTTTCTTGAGTCTTGTGAGTTCTTTGTATATCTTTGTGATCAGACCCTTGTCTGTTATGTGTAGCGATTTAGATTACTATTTGCTGCTGGTTTTCACTGTACTTTGTTCCAAATAATTGTCGTCCCTTTTTTTTCTCTTGGTATCCTTTGTCTTAGCAGTGTCTTTTTAAATCATTTTTATTATAGCTGTCAATTCTTTTTTTAAAAAATATTTATTTATTTTGTAGAAGAATTTGGGTGTAAGTCAGAGGTGTGGGCAACGAGAGGATTCACCAGAGACAGAGTGGGGAACAGAGCAGGTGGATTTACTGAAATTTACAAGAAGCAGTCAGCAAGACAGGAGAGGTCTACTTTGCCATATATGGGTTAACTCCCTGTCTGGTGATCAAACTCAAGCCATAGCACTGATAACTCTGAGACTTAACCCCTAAGGCCATCAGGGAGGCCCTGTCTTAGTAATGTCATTTGAAAGTTGGAGAAATCCTGTTCCTTTATCCCTAAACACTTCAATGTGTATTTTCTAAGAACAAAGGGATGATCTTATACATAACAGCAATGCAGTTATAAAAACACTTAACATTTACCAGGGTCTCCCTGGTGGCTCAAGGGGTTAAGTCACAGCACTATGGAGCTACCTGCAGCTTCTGCATCCCGGGCCAGAGAGGTGACCCACATGGCACAGCAGACCTCTTCTGCCTCACCTGCTGCTACCCTTAGCAATATATTTCAGTAGATCTACCTGTTCTGCTCTCCACTCTGTTTTCCATTCTGTCTCTGGTAAATCCTCTCACTACCCACACCTCCAACTTGTACCCCAGTTCTTGTATGCATAAGTAAATAAATCTTAAAAAAAAAACAAACACCAAACACTTAACATTTATGCATTATAATTATCTAATCCATTTCCTAATTTTGTCAATAATTAGGAAATAATCCCAGTAATATCCTTTACAGCTATTTTCCCCTTTATTTGTACTTTTTCCTTTACTTATTTTCTTAATTAGTATGTTATATTTTATTGACAAACTTTGTTGGTTTGAGACTTTCTGGAATTCTTATAATAAACCAGGTATTTCATGCTATATCTTTGTATTTTTTTACTGCAGGATTTTTTTTCCTTGTACTTTATTTTTCTACTCAAAAGTTAAATAATGTCTTTATCATGTTTAATATTGGAATTTACAACCTTTATAAATTTGAGAAGAGTCCATATTTCTCTGTAGTTTGAATTTCTTAAATAATGCCTTCATTCTCCTTATTAAAAGTGAAAAATGTACACTGTGTGCTCAGACTGGACTGATATTCTAAAAGGAAGACAGCTGTTTCTCAGGTAATAAATGTCTAGGTATATCTATCTACATTATATTAGATAGGTAGAAGGCCTGAACAACGACATCTATGCAAACAGATATAATGAAAAGTAATACACAAATAATGCATGTTAAAAGCATGCAGAATCTTCTCTTCTGGAAGAAAACACAGAGCGATTTCATGCAATGAAATTGTGCTGTTCGAAGAACATAGTAAGAATTAAGTTCAGTAAAATTGGACCTCAAAATGAAAATATATCAATAAAATACTGTAAGATGAAAAAGGCAAATTGCAGAAGAATCAAACTGATTAAATCTTTTATCATTACAAATAAAATAAATGAGCCCCAAATAGAACAACAAAGAATAGATTTGATGTGGTTAAAAATCAAATTATTAGATATAAAAAATTTTTAAAAATTGAAATGAGTACAAATGAAAAATAAAAGGAATCAAGCAATTAGAAAAGAATTGATATAGAAATAGAAGACAGACAGGGCTTCCCTGGTGGTGTAATGGGTTAAACAATGCACCATGAAGCAAACCACAGCCACTTCAGCACAAGTTTGATCCCTGCTGCTGGCCAGGGGGGTGACCCACATGGCACAGCAGACCTCTCCTGCCTCGCCCGCTGCTCCCCTTAGCAGTGTGTTTCAGTCAGTCTGGCTGTTCTGCTCCCCACTCTGTCTGGTGGATTCTCTCACCCCCCGCACCTCTGGCCTGTACCCCAGTTCTTAGATGCATAAATAAATAAATTAAAAAAAAAAAGAAATAGAAGACAAATCAGCATAATGATAATTTATGTTCCTGAAATGTAAGGAATCCAGTAAATGGAAAAAAGAAAGTATTCAGAGGTGTAATACAAGAAATTTCTTTGAAGAGAAGGAAGAATAACTCAGTAAATGAAAATGATAAATAATGTTATAATTAAACATTGTTATAATTAAACATTATATGTTATAATATGACATATAAAAATGTTATAGTTAGGGCCTCCCTGGTGGCGCAGTGGGTTAAGCAACACACTATGGAGCAAACCTCAGCCACTGCAGAACGAGTTCAATCCCTGCTGTGGGACAGGGAGGGGACCCACATGCCGCGGCAGACCTCTCCTGCTGTGCCCGCTGCTCCCCTCAGCAGTGTACTTCTGTTGATCTGCCTGTTCTGCTCCCTGCTCTCTGTGGTGAATCCTCTCACCCCCCACACCTCTGGCCTGTATCCCAGTGCTTGTATGCATAAATAAATAAAATCTTTAAAAAAAAATGTTATAGTTAAAATTAATCTAAATCAACTTTGGGTTTTCTTTTTTGTTTGTCTTTGGTTTTGTTTTTTATTGATTAAACTTTTTATTGTCTTACATTATTGTTTATTTTTGTACATTATTTGATTTCTCCCCTCAGGTGTAGTTCCTATAAGTCTTCCAATCTCCCACAACCACATCACTTGTAAACTGTCACCATAATCCTTTGTTTTCTTCCTTCCCTGTTTTGACCTCCTTCCTCTTCCCCTGCTTTATGCCTCAGTTCTATAGTTTGCCTGCAAGTTTCTTTCCCTTTTTTTTGGCCTTTTATTCAGTTTTACTATTTCTCCTATAAGTGGAACCATTCAGTATTTTTTTTTTCCTTTTGACTTATTTCACTAGTATAATCCCTTACAGCTCCACCCATGTTGCTGCTAGTGGCATAAGTTTATAATTTTTGACTGCTGAATAGTATTCCATTTTGTATAGATACCACATCTTGATACATTCATCTGTAAAACCATCGACTCTGAAACTATTCAGTTTAAGTTTTTGAGCTTAAAAGACAGGCTAATTTAAGACGATAAGGAAATATACAATGAGTACCATTATAACATTCAGTGATATAAGAACTAGTGTAAATGTTAGTTTATGATTACAATTTAAATACAGCATAAACCTTTTTAAATAAAATATAGCTTACAAGAAAACTTCTTTATCTTTGCTTTTCTGTTTTAATATTAGGGAGGTGTTCCTGTGGGCTTAGCATCCAAACCCTTTCAGATCCTATATGGACACACTGATGAGGTACTGAGTGTCTGCATCAGCACTGAGCTAGACATGGCAGTGTCAGGATCAAGGGTAAGATTTCACCTTTAAGAAATACTAATTTTTTTCTACAAATTTAGGAGTAATATATATATATTTAACTTTTTCCTAGAGAAATTGAAAAAAGCATAGAAATTTTTTTGTTTATGTAGCACTTTGTAAAAATAGAGTAATACAGAAAGAAGAACTTTGAGACTGGATTCTATGTGGTGATTTTCCTGGGTTTCTGAGTTAAGGAAAAGAGGGCATTTTATAATATAAAATCATGTTTGAAATTTTTCCTAAACTACATTTGTCCTTAATAATCACTTTTTTTCGGTTCTTTTCCACGTCTTTATTTGACGTACTTTCTTTTCCTCTTTATTTTTTCCTCTTTTTCATTTTCTAATACTTTCTGTGTGTAGGATGGCACTGTGATTATACATACCATTCAGAAGGGTCAGTATATGAGGACTTTACGACCACCTTGTGAGAGTTCTCTACTCCTGACCATTCCCAATTTGGCTGTATCTTGGGATGGACATATAGTCATCTACTCCAGCATTGAAGAAAAAACAACCCTGAAGGTATATAACATTTTCATGCATTAGGGTTTGGCACTCTATAAGCTTGTCTTTCCTTTCCCATGTTATTTGTATGAGGCACTGGAAGGGTATTTTCCTGTATCATTCATTTTATTCATTCCTTGCCACTGGATAGAACCCTACTTCAATTGTCACCTCATGTTAGTATTTTGTTTTAGGGATCTCTATTGGGCTGTATTATACATGATTTCAAAAATAATTTCTGGTTATATGGGGCTTTATAAGCTCAAGTACAAATAATAACCAAGTTTAGTTCTTTTTCAACAAAGTAAGGTATTAATAAACAAACCTCTAATACTATTTATTTTTCTTCAATGACAAAACTTTTTAAAAATTAAGAGACATTTTATATTGGTTGAAGAATGTGGATATTGTTTGTACTGGACATTATAATTCTTTTAGAGGTGTGAGTGTTCTTATTTAATGTTTAGTTACAGTCTCATTTGATATCACTTTTAATAATAATGTTGGCATATTTTTCTTTAAATATAACCATTGCTTATTTCATATTTTAAACCAAATAGTCATTCTGTTATAGTAAAAATTTTAATTAATAATTTTAAAATCCAATTTTAATTTGAGATCATGAAATTTTCTTCATTTAATCTTTGCAGGATAAGAATGCCTTGCATCTGTATTCCATAAATGGCAAGTATCTAGGGTCTCAAACCTTGATGGAACAAGTATCTGATATATGTATAATTGGAGAACACATTGTCATGGGCAGCTTACAAGGATTCCTGTCCATAAGAGATCTTCACAGGTAAATAATGGAAATTATTAAGAAAAGGTGGCGATAGTTTAGCCTAGGGTGGAAAAATCAGCAGTCTAAGATTTTTATGTTCTAATTTATCATTTGTGAACATAATCTTTTTTAGCAACTATGAAATACTAGGGAAGCCAGATTTTTCCTGGATTAGTAGTGTATACACACACTCATACCATATGCATGTATGTATTGCGTTGTCAGAAAAAGTCATGACATTTTTTATGTCTTTCAAGCAAAATGTGTCATGACTTTTCTGACAACCCTATGTGTTTGTGTGCATATACACATATATGTGTATGTATGCATGAATGTATGTGTTTATATGCACATAAAATGTGTAATTTTTATTACATACTCTAAGAAAGAAAATATAACAGTTTTATTGACCCTATATTCCATACACATACAGTTTTTGAATTTTGCCCTTTTCATCCAACTTTCACTTGTTAATCAACAAAGTGAAAATCTTTTAGTAAGAGTCCATATATAGGTGTAGAATATAAGCAGTGAGAATAGACAAAAGATTTATTAAGCATTTTAAGTAATGCTATGAATTTGGATCTTTGTGCAAGTTACTCAGACTTTGCCTAAGTTCTCACATCTGTAAAATAAGAATGCAGAACTAGATGATCATTAAATTACCTTCCAAGTATAAAATTCTGTGACTCCATTATGTTTTCATGTAATTATATTTTTGTTTATTTCTCTTGTAGCTTGAATCTCAGCATCAACCCATTATCCATGAGATTACCTATTCACTGTATTTGTGTAACCAAAGAATACAGCCATATTCTTGTAGGATTAGAAGATGGCAAATTGATTGTAGTAGGTGTCGGGAAACCAGCAGAGGTAAAAGCCAGCATCAAGAATTTTTTTCTCAAAGTGTTAAGGATTCTACTGGTTCTCCTTTGTTCCAACTGAATCAGAAGTCTATTAGTAATAAATTAAAAAACAAGTTTGGTTTTCAAATGATAGTAAATGGCAAGAAGAGATATATGTGTAATTAACACTTAAGATTATATTATGATATAATTGAAAGCACATATTTGGCAGTTCCTATCACCCCATATAAATAAGAAAGTTTTATTATTCTCTCCTTCCAAATCAAGATTCAAGATACTACTAGGATTTTTATTACTTGAATGCTTTTATAAAAAATGAAGTATAGTCTTAAACAATTTTTACTTAGGGACCAGAAGTATTCCCATATAATATTGCTAATTCTCAGTAAATTCCCTGTGGTTCTGTAAGTGTACTAGTCACTGGTTTATCGATTCCTGAATAGTCAGAGATCTTAAGTCCTAACACAACTGTTCCTAGGAAAACTTAGTGACTATATTCTAAGAAATTTAGTTGTTCTTCTAGAAAATTTATTTTATTGCAGAGTCAAATTGATCTTTACAAATTTTGATTGATACCATCTGTCTTCTGAGAAATCTAAAATAGGATATCAGTAGGGGTTATTTCAGAGAAGACATTATTGAATAATGCAGTGTTGGTAGTTATAATAAATCTATTATAGGTTATAGAACCTTTTTGATTCATAAATATTTTAGAATTTTGTTAGTCGTCATACTCTTCTTCAAAATATTAACAAAAAGAGGCCTTAGTAAATTAAAATGTCTGTACCACCATTTAGCTTCAGATATAATGGTCCCCTAAGCAATGTCAACAAACATATACCTCATTATTTCACATATAATTAAGACATTGTAAACTTTTTCCATTTAACAGTAATAGTTTCTTGATTAATAATTGTCCCAAATAAGCATTGCCTTCCTGTTTTCTGCTAATATGATGATTATTATTTAAAACTCTGCCTATACATTCAGTTTCTGTGGTTTACTCAAGTGCCTTTTAAAGTTGTCAGTCTTCCCCCATTAAAAAATTTATATAATCTACAAAATAGAAAATCTAAATTATGTATAGATTTTGAATAAAATTATTTTAATCTATTTTATATCTTCAGTTATGCTAGTCACATTATGGATCTACTTTAGTAACCTAATTGAGTACTTAGGATCTTACAATTAAAATGTATGTTACTCTGTGGAAATTAATGTAATGAAATTTAGTTTTGAAAAGACTTTGCTATTTCAAGATATGTCTTAAAAAACAAAATCTTGATTATGTGTAATTTTGAATCATATCAGATTTATATATTGTCAGTTTGAAGTTTATATTTATAAATTATGAGGTAAAGATTAATGAAAAGTCTTATCTCAAAAATGCAAATCATTCCAAGGTGTCTGTACATGAGGCTTGTACTTTGTTGCTCCAGTAAGTGTATTCTCGAACAGTGACATTAAAAAGGGTGGCAGACAAACCAAATTAAAAAGTAAATTGCACTTGGGAAAGAAATTCCAACAACTCATGGATATATTTAGAAATGTTTCTCACAGGGAACAATAAGCATTTATAATGTGCTTTGATCCAATTAATATTTAGTAGTTGTTACATATCTAAAAATTGTGCTTGGTGGTACATTTAATGGTAAACAGAAAGTGGTTCTTCAAAGAACTTATGCTGTTCTTGTTTTATAAATTTGTTATAGTCTATTTTTTTATTTCTCATTTGAAAATACTCTTATATTGCTTTCAAATTGTATACTCAAAATGTTGTTTTACTTATCTTTGTAACTTACCTTAAAAATACCACAAACACAAAAGGACAAAATCTCCAAATCCATGTGTCTTACTACCTAGGTTAAGTGAATTTTTGAGCAGATTAATTTGATAAAGTAGTAAATATTTTTATTAATATATAAAGTGGATCTAGTAATTTTGACATAACTGTGACATTTAATTTAAAAATTTATGCTTTGGTGTTAGTTCTTTCTTAACTGAAAGATGGCCAATGTAGAAACCTTTATTACTGTTAATCAAGAATTATTAAAATGGAAATTATTCTGCTAACAAACTTCTTCTGAAGTCTACAAAATATTTCATTTGTCAATTTTCTTTATTTTTTTCTTGTTAATAACATTGTTCATTTCTCTGCATTACTTTAAACAGGTGCGAACAGGTCAGCTCTCTCGAAAATTCTGGGGAGCTAACAAGCGACTCAGCCAGATTTCAGCTGGAGAAACTGAATATAATACCCAAGATTCCATGTGATTTTTTTCCCCTACTTTGTCATGGATGACTGAAATTTGATATACTGCTTCATCACTTTATCTCTTGATTTTCTGAGATGTTTTAGGGCTTTTTTCCCTGAAAAGCTTTTAGTGATTACCAAAATTTGGTATGGTCTATGTATAAGGAGGTAGCTTATATTATTATACACTTAAAAAACAATTCTGGTTAACATTGAATCCAGTTCAATCTTATTAACTAATTTTCAGTCTTTACTAAAGTGAATTTGATGAAAGTATTGATTAGATTTAGTAGTATTCCTAAAGATTACATCCATCTTTAAAAGAAATTAGATTCAATTTGCTTATTATTGCTTATTATTATAAAGAGCAAGATTTAAAGTGTTTCTATAAGAGTACAGATATTGGGACAATTGAAAGACATGGCTTTTTAATACATTATTTAATCATTTTTCTATTTATTGACTGTCATATTAAAATATGTCAATTCATTTGTGAAATCCTAATTGGAGGTAATATTTTAAAGGTATCTGTTGTATACTTGGATTTTCAAACCCAGTATAAATCCCAGCTTTCCATGATGTTAAACTGGTGTTTTGGTTCATTCCACTACTACTTAACACATTACTAACAAGAATTTACTGAAATGTATCTATTATCCTTTGTAAAGGTTAATAACAATAAGAGATATTAGATGTACATTTTCTGATGTTTTCCACTAATAGTGTAAGTTTAAGGGATGATTATGATTTTGAGAGTTGTGTCCTTCAGTAGCATTGTAGCACAGTTTATAGCTGAAAAGTTTGAAGTTTCTCACCTTTTTAACTAAGCAAATACTGTTTCCCCCATAATAATTTTAAGAGTTAGCAATGATACCCAAGTATATTAAATTTATGCCTGGGACTTCCATGTGATTGATGAATAAATTGAAAAAGTATGCATAACTTAAACTAGTCATAATATATTAATGTAAAATATTTTTATTTCATGATATGTATAGCTTTTAGTTTGTAATTTTATGTACATAGCTCTGTGTTGCATTATGCTTTATTATTCAAGATATTAAAATTAAAAGGCTGATTTATTTGGGATTCAAAGGATTGTTTAGTGCCTCTTAATAAGATCACCTTTTGAATTAGGTAATGGAGCTTTTAATAACTAGGTTCCAAAATTGGAGATTTCATGGATATATGGAAATTCAAGAATCCCCTGAAATTGTGTGCACATTCTGTATGTTAACTGCATTTTTTCAGGATTGAGCGGTTATATTGTTTTCTTTAAAAGATTTGTGACAAGGGGCAGGGTGAAAGAATTTTTATCATAACATCTTTTTAAAATATTATTCTCTTTTATTCCATAACTCATAGACTTATTTACATCTCAGTTGAATCTTTGAGAAATTTTCCCTTTGTAGTTGTTTCTCATTCCCAGCATTTCTTTATAATCCTGTGAGTAAAACATCTAATAAGAAGCAGAGAAAGTAGAAGAAACTTTGTTCATCATAAATAAACATTCTACCTAGACTGAAAAAAGATGTTAAAAAGAGTTATCTTCCCATTTTTTAAAATTATGTTTTATTTCATTAAAAAATGAAAAGGTAAATGACACTGAAATAAACTGTTCCAGAAAGTATGAAATAGAATATATGTAAATATGAAGATATCCTTTTTGAGGACTTCAGAATTTTTTTTTTAAATGTCTCAGAATGTTTCAATGAGGATATTATGAGTTGTAAATGAGATTTATTGCTTGTATTAGTTTATTTCAGTCTATTTTCATTCATATCTTCTTTTTTTTCCCCCATGCCCTATTTTCATTCATATTTTCTTAAGGAAGGTTTTAAGTCAGCAGAACCAACATGATTGATTTTGGGTATTTTAGATGTTGATTTTTTTCTTAATTCAAAAGGATAGGTTTATTAAAAAGGGTGAGAAGCGTAAAGGATACTTGTATAGACACAAAAGGGCAGAAAGAGCTGCTGCTGATACTGATTTTTTATTTTTAATTTCTAAATTCAAACTTGGATTTTTTTTGTTTATCCAGAGATTATCATGTAATGATACTTTTTTAAATTTTATAAGGTGTTGATTTTAGAAATTATTATGGATGCTCATAAGTAAAAAGTTCTACTCAGATGATCAGGGAAAAAACCCTAAATTTATGATGTTTTATTTACAGCTTTTTAAGAAACCAAAAAGGTAGAATTTATTTTATATCACTAATGGAAGAAGCTTTGTTCAACATAAAATAGGCATTCTACCTACACTGAAACTAGATGTTCAGAAGAATGAAATTATTCCTTATATTAATTTTCCCCAAAAAGTAAAAAACCAAAATAGAATTTTGAGGAAAATCTTTAAGAATACTAACAGTAAATTTATCTATTAAAATAAGTAAATAGAATCATTTGCTGAATAATATTTCCCCTTAAAGCATTTTAGAGCACGAATTAAAATTAACTAGATAAAATCACTGGAAAGATATACTTTAGGACATTCCTGTTATATGTAGGTGTTAACCATACATTATATAAGCATTATTTCTATATTTTAGAGTAGGATAAATTAGTAGTATCACTAGGATGTTATAACAGGTAGACTTTTCAGTTGATGAATACAATATCTCAACTTGAATATTATAAAATCTGTTGTCTTTGCTGAACTTTTCATCTCTTTTTGCTTGTTGACACTAGTAATGATAGAAATAAAAACTTGAGCATTCCCATGATGAGAGAAATTTATACTAAGATTTTACTTTCATATAGTGAAATCAAGTATTAAAATATATAAAGTTGCATATTAGTCAAATATGTTTCAATTAAAAAATTATAGCTACGCTCAGAAAATAAAGAAGCTTTATAAGATTTTCTTCAATCTTCCCCAGTCAGTGAGTAATCTGTCATTACTAAGATAAAGTTGAGGGAGAGAAGAAAAACAGTTCAGGGCATTAAAATTAGGAAAGTATATAAAAAAAGGTTGGCCCTTGGTTTAAAGTTCAAGCCTGTGAAACTCAAGTCAACTATGAATAAATTTCTACCAGTTTCCTTTGTGTCACAGTGCTTTTTTGAGGTCACATAATCTTTTTGTAAGAGAGAAATGCCAGATGTTCATTTGGCATTAGCAAGGAGCATCAGTACTATCAGTGAGACTTCTTTTTTTCTTTATGTAAGTCATGTAAAAATGATCCTTAATGAACTAGTTTTGAAAATCAGTTTTATGTTTTTGAAAAATGGAATGGTTGTGTCTTCATAATTAATTAGAATTTGGATTTGAAGACTGAATCTTAACCTAAGACATTTTATATTTTGGATAAATGGGAGTAGGCAGAGAAAATTGTTAACATCAGATTTTTATTTAATGATTGTAGCCTCATATGTTATTATTGAAGGAATCACTAATGGAAATATTTTAATTGAATTTAAGAGGTTAGCTCCTGTTCATATGTATATTTATAGAAAGTAGCATTATCTTTATCATCTTTTCAATGAAAAGATGAATGTGCATTAACTATTAAATATCACATAAATATTAAATATCATATATGTATGATATCATGGATATGTGTATGTGAAAGTCAGTCTCTTCAGATAGACCGTTAAATTGTCTTCTGTAAATTAGTACTCAACCCTTTCTTTAGGATATAGTTATTGGCTAAGAAATGAAATAGATTCTTTTTCATTTGATCTTTAATCTGTTGTTTTCCTTTATCAGTCAGACCTACAGCCTGTACTAGCTAATTTTCCCTTTCATCAATTGAAATAGTTAAGTGACCGAGCTTAAACATTTTTACCTCCTCAGCAAATACCCATTCTCAATATTATTTTTGCCTAATTCTTATACATACTGGACAATTTATTTGATTTAAATGTATCCCATCTGGAACATTATTCTGGAGAGTTTTTCTATATTAGAATCCTAGTGGTACTTTTTTGAAAACATTAGCAACAACAATATAGTGTTATCCATCATTTCAATACTTCAATATTCTTAAAATGTTTACGATAGCCTACTTTAATTTGAATCTAGCAATTTTTAGGCCAGTGGTTCTTAATTAATATTATAGATCTAATGTGTTCATGAAGTTTTGTCCAGGCACTAATCTAGACTTTCTGAATCTTATTACTTGCTACTTAATATAAAAAATGTTATATCTCAGGACTATTATGTTAAATCTTAAAATATTTTCCTTTATGGAAATTATATCCATCCACTTTTATAAATCAGATTTAATAGTCACAGGTTTAAATAGATGATAAAATATCTTTAAAGACATTTGTCTAATATTTGCTTAGAATGACTTATCTTTGTTTTGCATGTCATAGAAAAAAAAATCCAAATTCCATTTCAGTTGAGTTACTCTGTCTCTGGGATCTTTCACATTTGAAAATTGTAATTAATATTTGCCTCAAAAGGAGTACATTTATTTGATTTTAGTAGTTTCTAGTGACTGCCACTGAATATTTGGTACATTCTAACTAGGTAACATTTTTACATACTAATAAAAAACATGAATAATAAAATGCTAGATTTAACCATAGAATTAGAGCTCTTGTGGCCTTAAAACAACTAAGCAATAGAGTTTTCCTAATTAAAAATTAGGGATAAATTCCCCAAGTACTTCTGATAACTTTTGTAGGTGTAGCTTCTGTATGAAAATAATCTTGCATATGAAAATTTATAAAAGGTAAATATTGGTAAATATTAGGCCCATATTGGAAATGACTCAATTTCTGTATTCAAAATATAAGGTCAGTCTACATTATAGAAGTTATATGATTTTTTTTCAGTATAAAAACCTTGTATAAATGTGCTATATAATTAGATCTTTTATTGTAGACTATAGAAATTCATCTAAGACATTTTTTATAGACTATTTCACTGTGTCAACTGGGTAATTTCTAAACACAATGCAGAATTTTGAGCTGCGAAACTAATGACAGTGAAAACTAAAAGGACAGAGATGTAATTATATTTACATTTGTTTAAATGCCTATAATCTTATGAACTGAAATTTCAGAAAGAAAAGAACAAGTTAAAAAGTCACTAATTCCATATTTGCTTTCCATGATATAATTTCATTTTGTTTCCTTTGAAACTTACTTTGCAAATTTTACTACAATAACACAATTTTGTTATTGACAGACTCACCCATTCATTTTTCAAAGTTTACTGTTAGCAAAGTATTAGGGGTACTAATGTGATGTGTATATGTTTGTGTGTGTGTGTATATTTGTTCACATACATGATTTTTGCCTCGTTTCAGATTCAGAACTACTTTTGAGTATATAATAAGCTATTTGTAACACTTTTACAATGTAGTATTTTAATTTGAGAATAAAAAACAAGATTTATGTGGGCTTAAAAATAAAACTTTCTTGAGTAAAATACAAGTTTTTTATAAAGAAAACTTATCCCTATTAGACCTCTAAAATATTTATTTTGGTAATATATTTCAACTTAGGATATATTAAAACTAGATGTTCTCTGGTAACCAGAGACTAATCTATTTTTGATATTCTTTCTCTTAGAATTATGTTCCTACACTAAGCTGTATATTTTGAGCTCAGTATCAAATTCAACAAATGGTCCTTAATACATTTTGATGGGAAAAAAGTATCTCTGGTAGACATTATCTTGTTCCTAGAATACTAAAATTTTATTAATAAATACTTTAGAAAGTGGTTGTGGCAGGGAAATATCAGTTGTCAGACTTAATTGAAAATAATTCCAGCCTTTTAGTTTCTTTTATAGGATTAAAGAATCACCTTATTTCTTCCTTTGGGGTTTTAATTGCTTTTCTTGGATAACTTTTTAAAATTATGTAATTATAAGAATTTCTATACTTTTCCAGAATGATGTTATATCAAGGTAGACCTTACTATTAAAGATATTTTAGACTTTTCCCCCCTGTTCTACTATTTACTGGTTCTTTGATTCATAAACATCACCAAATTTTTTGGTAGTTATTGTTTATTTCAGTTTATATAAAAAAGAAGTTTTTAGAAACCGTGTCACTGCTCTGTTCTTCTGAAACACCTAGCAAGTATGATTTTTCTTCTCCTAACTGTTCGTTTTTATAGAGTTGAAGTGCAACTTTAGTGAAGAGTAATCAGAGTTCTAGCCAGGTGGTCATTTTCTGTCATTGCTATAGAAATGGATCTATTAGTACCATAAAATAGCAAACATATTGATATATCTCTTTTGTCAGTTTTTCTGGGACCCAGACTAAATAATGTTATCCCAGAGTGACTGTGACTTGAATGTATACACACTCACGTACACACACACAGTCAATTTCAGAGGAGATTAGCTGAAAATATAGAATGACTTGTTAAAAAAAAATAACTGGCAAACCATGCTGCTACTTCAATGAGGAATTTTAAAGGTTGTGTATTGTAAAATGTTTCTTCTCGTCCTACTGGAAATGACCTTAAAAAAATAATACTAAGCCTTATTTATATCTAATTATTGACTGTGCAAACTGTGACTAAGTGATTATTTGTATGCCAAAAAAGGTTTTAAAGCGGATGTGTAAATAATGTTGATTATTCTCATAATAATGAAGTTACTGTTAATTTGGTGCAATACATTCTTCCCTTCCTCATCATTTTAAAATGAAATATATGATACATGTTTTGTCACATTGAAGCTATTTTAAAACTTTTTCAGTGTGTATATATGAACTAATGTTTGATGTGTTTCTGTATAGCATGATTGAAGATAATTAAAATTTTGCACTTTTTTTATTTAGTCCCTTGGAAATTTGTATTCTAACACTTTTTAAGAATGTGCATTTATTTTGTACATAATAAATTAGCTTTGTATATGAGAATGGGTTTGAATCAAATAAAAATTGATGTTACTTCTTTAGTTGATTTGTAGTTCTCAACTCACATAGTTTGATTAGAAATTATCCTTGGCTAAGTTATTTGATTAGGTAATAAACGGAACAAAGGATTTGTTTAGCAGAACATTGATATACTTCTTTTTTTTTTTTTTTAAAGATTTATTTATTTATGCATACAAGCACTGAGGGACAGGCCAGAGGTGTGGGGGGGGGGCGGTGAGAGGATTCACCACAGAGAGCGGGGAGCAGAACAGGCAGATCAACAGAAGTACACTGCTGAGAGGAGCAGCGGGCACAGCAGGAGAGGTCTGCCACGCCATGTGGGTCCCCTCCCTGGCCGGAGGCAGGGATCGAACTCATGCTACAGTGGCTGCTGTCTGCTTCATAGTGCATTGCTTAACCCACTGCGCCACCAGGGAGGCCCAGAACATTGATATACTTCTTTCTCATATGAGCAGAATTTCTTCCTTTGTGCACAAGAAGAGGTTACATGTTGGTTAACCAGTTTCTGTCAGACATAACAGTTGATATCAAGCATTTTGTTTTAAAACCTCAAGCATTTTGTTTTAAAACCACGTCCAGTGTCAGCAAGGGGCACAGAGCAAGTTCTCCATGATTCTAGCAGACAGGTCAAAGGAAGGAGTTTTGGAGCCCTCGGTGGCTTTTTATGCTTTTATTTACAGAGGTGACCATTTACAGAGGTGCATGGCAGGTATGAGTGCCAGTGGGTTGTAGGTGGGGGCAGGAGGCTGGGAGGCCTCCTAGCCACCAGCACATCTCACTCTCTAGGCTGCTTTGCTGCTTATTCTCTTCTGCCGCTTCTGCTCTGCTGCTCTATGCTCTGCTGGCATCCTGTTCCACTGCTGCAGCTCTACTGGCATCCTCGTGACGCTGCCCTATACCTCCGTATCCAAATCCAGGTGCGCCCACTTGCGCATGCCCACTTAGGCAAGCGTGCAGGCCCTCAGGTGTCCATCATTACACCACTGGCGGGTGAGTGGAAAAGCCTGATACTTTTCTCTGACTCTACACCACCTCAAAAATATTGTTAAATTTTCCCCAGAAATGATATTAAGCCAGAAATTTGTAGTTCATCAAATAAACATTAAACCTTTTAAAAAACTTTTATATCCTTTCAGCATTAGAATCCTTTATCAGCTTTTAATAGTCTAAATGTTGACCATCTGGTTTTGTTAAGGTTAGCAAAACAATAAAAATCCAAATTCTGTTAGAGGTTCTTGCTAGTACATTTGTCTCCAGATCTGAATAACAAAGCAACAAAAATGAATATTGGCTTTATTTAGTCTAGCATCATCTATGCTCTGTTTATTGAAGATACTTTGCTGAAATTAGAAACTCCTGTATTAATTCATTTGGTGAGATTGCTCCATCACAGCACTTGAAAACAGGTCAGTTAAAGTATTAAGACTGTCTTGCTTTTGTGAAATAAGTCCATAAACTATACCAGATATAGAACAAATAATTTGTTTTACACAGTAAAACTGGAACTTACGTTTCCTCATTCATTTAATGACAGTATGACAATATTCTAAATGTTTTGGTGCACTCAGTAATTTTTCATCCCCGAATTTATTAGAATGATTTTAAAGTTCCGTTAAATTCCTGTTTGCCATACTTTCTAAAACTGTGCTCATTCAAAGCTGTTTTAATTATAACTTAGTATTAACTGGAAGAGCTGAAGAAATGCTATAGTAAATTGTAAATTACCATTATTCATGATGTAGTGATACAAAATTGCTTTTGAAAATATGTGCAGTCTTACACTATCCAACTTTGACTTATAACCCAGATCCTTTAGCAAATCATGGATTTTCCCACAAAAATCGTGTGCTCTGAGTCATATACATGATATTATGATAAAGAGAAGGGGAAGATTGATTTAATTATTTAGTCTAGAACAACGGTTTTAGAATACTACCAAGGAACATTCCAGAGGCATTTATGTATGGAAAAAGACATGAGAACATGCTTAGATGAGAACTTGAGCACAGTATTAAAGAGGTTGAAAAGGAACATCAGCTTAAAAAGTCTTCATAAAATTTTACATCTAAAAGCAAACTATGCAGATCGTTTGAATTTTTCGAGACTTAAGGAACTTTTATTTGAGAAAACAATCTAAACACGGAATCATTTAATATGAACAGTTGTGTTTTATGCAAATACTTTCCCATTTCATTGAGTAGTAGTTATGTTAATTAGGTTTATCAGCTGTTCCTCTGTGCAGTGTATTTCAGTCAATCTGCCTGTTCTGTTCCCCACTCTGTCTCTGGTGAATCCTTTCACCCCTCCCATGCCTCTGACCTGTACCCCAGTTCTTGTATGCATAAACAAATCTTTAAAAAAAATAGAATGAGGTTGCTGCATCCTATCTTGTTACTTTTAAGAAAAAGTTTTTTCGGGCCTCCCTGGTGGCGCAGCAGGTTGGGCAGCGTACTATGAAGCAAACCGCAGCCACTGCAGCATGAGTTCGATCCCTGCCCCCAACCAGGGAGGGGACCCACATGGAGTAGCAGACCTCTTCTGCCTCGCCCGCTGCTCCCCTCAGCAGTGTGTTTCAGTCTGTCTGCCTGTTTTGCTCCCTGCTCTGTCTCTGGTGAATCCTCTCTCTGCCTTGGACTCTGGCCTGTACCCCAGCGCTTGTATGTATAAATAAATACATCTTTTAAAAAAAAAAAAGTTTTTTCAGGACTTACTAAAACCAAAAAAAAAAAAAGCATTTAATTTTTTTTTGAGATTGATTTATTTATGCATAGAAAAACTGGAGTGTAAGCCAGAGGTGCATGGGGTGAGAGGATTCACCAGTGACAGAGTGGAGAGCAGAACAGGCAGATCTATTGAAATACACTGCTAAGGGGAGCAGAAGAGACAGGAGAAGTCTGCTGCCCCATATGTGGGTCAGCTCCCTGACTGGGGGTCAAATTCAGGCCCTAGAAATGATAGTGCTGAGACTTAACCTCAAGGCCACCAGGGAAGCCCCTGAATTGTATTAATTCATAAATACCTGAACTAGTTGAAAAAAGTGCCCATCCATCTGAAGAGATGAATTTCCAACAGACTTTTTGCTACTGTATCATATTCTGTGATTTTTTTGATGTACTATGCAACAAAATTGTAATGATGACCTGGTACTGAAGAAATATTTGATTTTTAGAACTTTTAAATGCAGAATATTTAAATATTTAAATATCTTTAGGCTATTAAAATACTTCATAGGAGTTTCAAAACAGGAGTTTGTCACATAATTGAAAATTTTAAAATTCACTATGTGTACATTTTGGGAAGTATGACAGGCGACAGGGAAAAAAATAATTCACTAAATGTAATGAAAGTACTTAACCTTGCCTTACATTATTACCTATGTTAAAACTGGAGTTACATGAAATGGAAGTAGAGGGTTCCTAGATTACTTTTATACTCAGAACAACTAATGCAAAAATAGATACTAATTTTTCCAGATGTCTTAAGTACTTTACATATCTAATTTAATCCTACAGTTAACTCTGTGTGGTATTAACTCCACAATTTCACATAGGAAGAAATGCAAATTTGGAAGATTAAACTTATTGAAACTCTAGCAGAGCCAGAATATCTTATTCATCACTGGACAGTGTACTGCCTTCACTCAGGAGAAGTTGTCAAGGAATCACGTTTACTAGTACTTCAAACAAAAATTGTTTTGGGAAACAAGGAGTGTTTGACTCAGGCAATTTCCTGCCCAGGTGAACTCAGGTCAGTGGTTCTGCCTGCGTTTAACAGCTTTGTTAAAACAGACTGCTTTATCTTTCTCCTTCCCATTATGTCTGATTCTGTAGGTCTGGGTAAGATGGAGAAAATGCATTTATCACAAGTTCTCTAGTGATGCTCTGGTGCGGGGACCAGCATTTGCGAACCACTGGTTTAGAGGATTTACTCTTAAATCTGAAAACAACACTGTAACTTTGGGTTGGGACAGAGCGATAACGCTTAACATTCTGAGAAATTTGGGCTCCGTTTCCCCTAGCAACTCCGTCTCCAAGTCCTTCAATCGCCTCAGCCTAGTCGCCGCCCGGGGACGCGGCTTGCGCTTAACCGCCACTCCCCCGCGCCCCAACGCTCCCCCGCCAGCCGGGAGCCCTGGCCCCGCCCCCGCGGCCCATTCGCTCTCGGGTCCCGCGGGCACCTCCGCCCACGCCCTCATTCCTCGGGTCCCGCCAGGCTGAGGCGCTGCTGCGATCCGAGACGGGCTCCCAGCCGAAGAGCCATGCTGGACTTCGCGATCTTCGCCGTCACCTTCTTGCTAGCGTTGGTGGGCGCGGTGCTCTACCTCTACCCGGTAACCGCCACCTCAGCCCGCAGGGGCTCTGCCGCCGTCCCAGGTTCCGTTTTACACGCGTCCACGTAGCTCAGCCCGCAGCGGGCCGCGAGGGAGGGACTGTGGGAAGGGCTCCCGCCCTGCTCCGCAGGTTCCGGGGTCACGTGGCGCCTCGCGGGCGCGGCCGAGTGGGACTGAGAGGAGGACGGCGCAGGCGCAGAGCGCAGCTGTAGGGGGACTAGCGCGAGCGCGAGAGACTGGGAGGAGCCCCGGGACCGCCAGAGGGCTGAGTCCTCGGGGTCCATCCTTCAGCGCCCGGCCTCGCCAAGCCTTTACCCGTCGGGTTTGAAGTCCTTTGGGTTGCTGCTGGTGGTAACGCTGCCAAACCCATGTTCTCGTTTGTCTGGAAGGAAACTCGAGGGTGTTCACTGCTTTCTCCTTTCCCAAGCTTTCTATCAGCAATTTGGGGGTGGTTTCTTTTCCGTCAGTCTTTAAACCTGGCATTATTAGACTCCAAAGTCCTGTCGGACCCGACTGGGTCTGACCCTCGCGGCCTTTTCGAGGCAAATGGGTCAAAGCGGGAGCGACGAGGCGGGTTAGTGTGTGAGCTTGTCTGACCCGCGGTGCTGGATTCTCCATGCCCAGCCTTTCTCTGCTAGCCTTTGTCAACAAAGGAACTAATGGTTAAGGAATCATCGTCAAAAAAGCAAGGTGGTGGTTCTATAGTAAAAGTTTAAAAGTAGCTGGACAACTCCAAGTACATCCCTAATCATAACGAAATTCATTCTTGCTGTTCTTTTCAGTGCAAACAAGTAGACTGAGTGGAGTGGGAAAAGAGCATCTTCTTTTGGGGTAAAACTATTTTTGGGGTCAAGGTAGTAAAAATAACAAGAAGGGAAGATTAGTAGTTGGAGACTGGGACACCTGATGTTAATACCCTGGAGGTGTTGGTTTATTGGAAATGTCTAAAACTAGTATATGAGCATGGGAATCAGGGCTGCGATATGATGGAGGTTTGAGTGGGGGAAACGTGGGTTAGGAAAGGATAAAATTTAGGAATTTAGGGGCATGAAGGAAAACCTAGAAATGGCAGTCCTGGAATTCATGTGGTGTCTAATACAAGTAAGGAAAAAGGTCTTAAGAACATCCATACATTTTACCAGGGTGTGTGGAATTGGGAAGGCTCTGGATATCCAGAAGAGTTTCACAGGGTTTTCTCAGGTACATGCCAGATTTGGAAATAGCTCATCATTTTAAGTGTCTGGGACATGTAAATATAGTAAAGGGCAGAGGAGCGTTTTACTTGTCCTCGGGCTTGCCCTTCATGTCTGCTAACGAAGTGTGGAAGTGTGGCGCCTGGCGCAGGAATCATAACCAGAAAATACAGACTTACTAGGCTCCCTCTTCCTGGCTGCTGAGGGAGCTCTGGAAACCAGCGTTGTGGTTGGAAGGGTTGTCCTTGTTTTTGTACGTCATGAGAGCTTATTAATGCCTATCAGGTTATTTTTTCAAAATTCTCAGTTTTCTTTTGTTTTTTTTCATAATACTGCTCATTGAGGTTGTCCACATACTCAGAGACTTCAGTTGTATTTTTTTTTGTATTCTTTTTTTTTATTGAGGTAAGGTTGGTTTACAACACTGCATGTTATCAGAGGCATCACACTATTTCAGACATAGGCTACCACACCCACCACCAAAACATTAATAAATTTTCACCATAGTCAATTGGGCCCCTCCATCTTTATTTTACTCCCCACCCCTACCATCACCTCTAGTAGCCTAATTCTACAGTCAGATTTCAAGCTTTGTTTTATTTCTTTATAGTGCACAAATGACTGAAATCATCTAGTATTTATCTTTCTCCTTCTGAGTTAGTTTTATAGTCCCCTCTGGTCCATGTTGTTACAAATGGCAAGTTTTCATGTGTTGTATTTTCTTTCCCATGAAGATATCCTTTCTGGAGCTCTCCCGCCTTCCCCAGGCAGTGCTGATTACCATCTAGTTAAGCTGCATAGAGCTGGTCCTCCTGTGATTGGGGGTATTCTCATCACCTATATTGGATACCCTAGTTGCTGGATGCCACAAGAATGCTTTAATTTCACATCCTTTATTTGCTGCATAATAATTTCATTATGGCTAAAGTTCAATATTTACAGTGTTTTGGTAAATCCTTTGACTAGAAAGAGCAGAACTATTTCAGGAACAAAGCTATTATAAGCATGGTGGTTTTTTGTTTTTTAAAGCCAAGCCATCTGGCACCATTTATAGATTCAGAACATAAAAAACCTAGTTCATTGTGTATTAAGTGATGTAGAATTGGTTAAATTCTTCAAGCGCTTTTGTTTAATTTACACAGAGAAAGAATATTAAGATAATTCTTTCCTCTACAAAGAACCCAGTTTTTGCATGTTAATATTGAAATAATTTCTGAGATCCCATCAGATTGGAAAGATATCATTTAAGCTTTTTGCAGATGTGCTGGGAAGACACATTTATGGGATATATGTGATAATTCATCATACTAAATTATTTTTAAATTTTTCCTTAAGGCCTCCAGACGAGCTGCAGGAATTCCAGGGACTACTCCAACAGAAGAAAAGTAATTTTTTTGTATCAATACTATACCATATTTTTAGATTACTCAGCTTGTTTAATTTGTTTACTCTAAACCTATTTGTTGACATACAATGTAAACCTTGTTAAGAACAGAAAGCAAGGCTGTGTAAATCAAATCTCTAACTGCTTTCATTTTCCTTAGCCAGAGATAGTTAAAAACAGAAAGGATAAAGATAGATGGAATGAAGAAAAAATTTTGTCATGCCTGATGTAATGATGTTCACTGCTATTTCAAAATGAGCTGCTGCAAAAATTGGATGGTTTTCCAGTGTCTTAAGTCCTAGTGTAGCTTTCTCACTTGGTTTGAAGTTTTATGAATTCTCAAAATATCAGGCAAATCCATATCTAAATATAACTACTTTAAGCAAGAAGTCAAGTATAATTGTGTTTTGGATTTTGAAATAATTTGAATTTCAATTCAGAATCCACTATTGTTTTTCTAATGCTTTCAAGTCACATTGATTATTTTGTCAAATGTTGCTCTCTTCTCAGAGATGGTAATCTTCCGGATATTGTCAACAGTGGAAGTTTGCATGAGTTCCTGGTTAATTTGCATAAGAGATATGGGCCTGTGGTCTCTTTCTGGTTTGGCAGGCGCCTTGTGGTTAGCCTGGGCACTGTTGATGTCCTGAAACAGCATATCAACCCCAATAAGACTTGTGAGTTTAATTTTCTTTCTAATTAGCGGATCCTATTCTTTTAGGAATGAATGTCTATAAACGAAGAACTGTGTAGTATTTGTGGCTAGAAATAGCTAACATTTATTTAATGCTTTATAATATGTGCCAGGCATTGTGCTGAAGTCTATATTTATTTATCACTTAAGATCACAGTATTGTAAAGCAATTATTCCTTCCGTTTACAAGTATATATAAGGAAATCCCAATGTCAATTCCAAAAGGTATTTTTTTTGGAAGCCTGAAAAAATTGTTTCCAGGGTACTCTAGAAGAGTAAAGTTACACGAGGAGCCCAGAAACAACTAGAAAGAATATTAATGAGACTAATCCTTTTACCATCAGAACAGCACATTATAAAGCCAGATTAATTTTTAAAATTTGTACGTGGCCTTCCTAGTGGCCTAGGGTTAAGTCTCAGTGCTATCACCAAAGAAGCCTGAGTTCCATACTGGCCTGAGAGCTAACCCACACATGGCACCGCAGATCTCTCCTGTGTTGCTTGCTGCCCTTCTCAGCAGTGTATTTTGTTAGATCTACCTGTTCTGCTCCCCATTCTGTCTGTGGTGAATCCTCTCACACACACCCCACACTTCTGGCCTACAGTTCAGAACCCCAGTTCTTCTATGCAGTTCTTCTAATTTGAGTGTACAGATTGATAGAATATGCAGTCTATCACGTGTATAAACCAAGCAGATATGATAAAGGGGAAAGGTAATAAATGATTTTGGGAAACCTGATTAGTTACTTGAAAAATATATCTAAATCCTTCCCTTACTGTTTATGTCAAAATAAATTCTAAATGATTAAGACATGGACTCATAAAAGTAGTAGAAGAAAACATATTAAAAATTAAAGTTTGTGAGGAAATGTTGATAAACCCTTTCTTACCATTATATGAGATAAGCCATTAAGCACAAATTGAGTAAATCTGACTACATGAAAATAAAAGATCTCAATACAACAAAAAAAAAGCCTTGAAAAGGGATGAAAGAGAGATGGGAAAATGTTGGCTACACATTACTACTCACAATGTATAGTAACTGATTATTATATTTCTGTAGAATCAATAGGTGTCAAGAAAAAATTTGAAGGAAAAATGGGATAACTATTTACTATTTAGATATACTATATATATACACTATATATTATTTATATATAAATTAATAAGAAAACAAAAATAAAATGCAATTGTAGAAAATGGGTATAAGTAATAAAAAAAGAAGAAATACAAGTGACTACTAAACAAATGAAGAGATTTTTTACCTCATTAGTAATTAGTGGGATGCTAATAAAATTGATACTGTTACCTAATGACCAGAAGAGATGAAAAATAGGGGCAGAACTCACTGTTGATGAGGGAATAGAGAAATAGGGAATGTAAATGCTGAACAGACTTTCTGGAAATGATCTTTGACTTAGAAATACCATATTAAAGAATTTAGTTGATAATCACATAAATGAGAAAATTTCATACTTATGCATTTATTAACAGATAATAGTAAATAATATAAGGAAAAAGGAAATAGTATAAGTTCATAGCAATTTGATATAAACTGTAATAATTATTAATGACTCAATAAAAGAATACTTTCAGTTCTTAAGCTGATGAGATATATTTACTTTTTTTATTGAATAGTTTTGTAGCAATTACTACATGTCAGTACCATTTTAAAGCCCTTTACAAATATTAACTCATTTAATCCTCAGAACAACATTTTGAAGTAGATATTATGGTTATCCTCATTCTAAAAAAATTGAGATACAGGGACATTAACTCACTTTCCCAAGATTATACACCTAATTAGTGATGGAACTGGGGCTTGAAGTTAGGCCTGTGACCTGAGTTTGTTCTCTTAATCACTCAGTGTTTCCACGAGGTAGAAACATGAGTGTCAGGGAATGTACTGATGAGGAAAACCATCAGAACCAGGGCCTTCACGCCTATAAAGCTCATATTTGGATGTTGACGAGGGAGCATGTGGACAGTGACCAGGTGACCCCACTGAGAGAAGTTCTCTGAAAGAAGGGGATGTAGTTCTTTATAAACTGTGACAGGTTTTTCTCTTTTAAAAATTTTTAAAAATTGTTATTTTTTTTCTTACATCATTGTTAATTTTTGGAGAGTATTTGACTTCTCCCCTCTGGTGTAGTCCCCATAGTTTTCTCACCACCATAGCACCTGTGGTCCACTACCACAGTCTCTTGTGCTCTCCCCCCCCCACCCCGTTTTCATCCCTTCTTTTCCCCTCCATGCCTCAGATCTGTGATCAGCTTGCAAGATTTTCTCTCTTATGAAGTGGTAACAGCAGTTAAAAAAAAAAAAATCTCTAAAATGTTTAACAGTGAGTATCTCTGTGTGTGGTGAGATTTAGATGAATTTTATCTTTGATTTTGTATTTTAATTGTTTATAATGATGCATTTTTTGTTGTAATTGTTTAGAATAATGATGCATTATTTGTGTGAGAGCAATATAGTTATACTTAAAATATCTATAAGAGGGGAGAAGAAATGTTTTGATAGCAGCTAAATAAATTTTTAAAAAGATTTATTTATTTATGCATATAAGAGCTGGGGTACAGGCCAGAAGCATGGGAGGTGAGAGGATTCACCAGAGACAGAGTGGGAAGTAGAACAGGCAGACTGACTGAAACACACTGCTGAGGGGAGCAGCTGGTGAGGCAGGAGAGGTCTTCTGCCCCATGTGGGTTCCCTCCCTGGCCAGGGATTGAACTTGCGCTGCTGTGCAGTGGATCCTTCACAGTGCGGTGCTCAACCCGCTGAGCCACGAGGGAGGCCGCTAAATGAATTTTTAAAAGAAGATTTATTTATTTATGCATACAAGAATTGGGGTACAGGCCAGAGGTGTGGGGGGTGAGAGGATTCACCAGAGACATGGGGAACAGAACAGGCAGATTAACTGAAACACTCTGTTATTTTAATTATACAAGAACTGGGGCGTAGTCCAGAGGTGCCGGGGGGCAGGGGGAGTCATAAGAGGATTAACCAGAAACAGAGTGGGGAACAGAACGGGTGGATCTACTGAAATACACTGCTGAGGGGAGGTCTTTTGTGCCTTGTGGGTTAGCTCCCCAGCCAGGTATCGAACCCATGCCACAGTGGCTGGTGATCATTTGATAGTGCAGAGACTTTAACCTCTGTCACACCAGGGAGGCACTCAGCTAAATAATTTTTACTGTATATTTGATGTTACATGCAAACTTACCAATTTTGCTTTAAAATAAGTGGTGTGTGCATCTTAAAAAAATCAGACATTCTTGTCACATAGGTAGAAAATTTATACAAGTATTAATGATTGATGGTGGAATATGAATCAAGATAATGTATTCATGCCATGGCAAAGTGAAGCCAGCCTTAAGAAGAGTTACATCTAGTGAATTTAAAGTGTCTGTATCGAATATGTGCATGCTCAACAAGAAACACTCAATATTGCTTGCTGAATAGATCATCAAACAATGTGAATTAGCTGTATAATTGGAAAAGAGTAAGTAAGTGGGAAAGACAATGCAAATGTAGAAGTATGTTGTTTGGCAATTGAATGACTGAGAGGGCTTCTGAAAAGATTTTTCACAGCTGACCAAGACCTTAGGTATAATGTTCTTGCCAATTTTTATTAACAATTCACATATTTAGGAAGATGGGGAGTTAATAAAGAAAAGTTGCCATGCTCTCAGCTACAAGCCTTTACCTCCCTAGTCTCTTCTTTTGCTAATTTATTCTATTGATTATTTTCATTTAAAATGTTTAATTTATTTGTTTCAGTGGACCCTTTTGAAACCATGCTGAAGTCATTGTTAAGGTATCATTCTGATGATGGGAATATGAGTGAAAACCACATGAGGAAAAAATTGTGTGAAAACAGTATGACTAATTCTCTGCAGAGTAATTTTGCTCTCCTGCTAAAGGTAAGGATATATGTAATTTGGTCTGGAGTGCTGTCAAATAGATATTAGTATTTTTTTTAAGATTTATTTATGCATATAAACACTGGGGTACAGGCCATAGGTATGGAGAGTGAGAGGATCCACCAGAGACAGAACAGGGGAACAGAACAGGCAGAGCTACTGAAATAAACTGCTGATGGGAGCAGCAGGTGAAGCAGGAGAGGTCTGCTGCGCCATGTGGGTCCCCTCCCTGGCCAGCGGCAGGGATCAAACTCTTGTGCTGCAGTGGCTTAACCCATTCATAGTGCGTTGCTTAGTCCACTGCGCCACAGGAAGACCCCAATAATAGTATATTTTTTGACCGTTGGTTTCTCTTGTCTTTGTGACTGTTTGCTGACCTATCTTTAGAAGCTGAATTTTACCCACAAGGAATTCTAAAACAGAACAAACAAAAATCTTAGCACATAGACTCCCTATATAAGTTGGAATGATGGGAGTGGAAAGAACCAGAAGAAACTTTCATTATCAGTAGACCTGCCCTGTGTTTTTAATTAAGCCAGGCTTTAAACTAGTATTTTCCAGAACACCGTCTCAGCTCATGTGTAACACTCAATGTTAAAAAATTCAGACAACTGGGCCTCTGCTTGTATGAACTGAATCACTGTGTATACAAAGATTTTCAGCAAGGAAAAGGGGCCATATATCTTGCTTCTAACATTTAGTATCTGTGTGATTGATTTACTTGGTATTTGTGAGCTTTTATTTAATTTTAAATTGAGGATAACATTATCCACTTTATTAATTTGCTGTGGTATTATAAGATAATGTTGTAGAAATAGCTAAACAGGTCATAAGATACAATAAACACTCAAGAAATACCTGTCCTTTGCATAAGAAATATTTTCCCTGCTGTTTGTTTGCTGCTTTTCCTACCCCACTTCCATTCTCCTGTTCACATTTTTCCTTGCTCATATTTTTCCTGTTCCTCTGAAACTGCACCTCCTACTAATGTTTCCAGCCTGGCTAATGTATTCCTCTTCCATGTAGAATTTATATAGTTGATGGGCCTCTCTATCTGTCTCACTTAATGGATTATATATATCTAGAAGCTTCAGTTCTATAGATTAAACCCACATTCACTCACAAATGCAACAGACATACCACTTAGCCTTACATTATATAATTCTAAAAATCATGGAACATTTTAAAGAAGCAAAACTAGAGAGAATAGTATAATAAACATTATGTCCTCATCACCAAACTTTTTTTTTTAAGATTTATTTATGCATACAAGAGCTGTGGTACAGGACAGAGTTGCGTGAGAGGATTCACCAGAGACAGAGTGGGGAGCAGTGGGTGAGGCAGGAGAGGTCTGCTGTGCCATGTGGGCCCCCTACCTGGCCAGGGATCTTATCCCTACCTCTACTTCCCTTCCCTATTCTTTATCTGGATTATTTTAAAGCAAATGACAGTCATTGTACTAATGAGGACATTTTTATAAAGATCATCTGTTTAGCATATAATAGATGCTCAGTCAGTGTTGTATTCTTTTCCTGTCGTCTTTTGTAGCTTCATTCCTTCTAAGTGTTCTGACTGCACATTGTAAGCATAAGCACCTTTGTAACATGTTTTTTTCTTTTTTAAGATTTATTTATTCATGCATACAAGAACTGGGGTACAGGACAGGGGTTCGGAGGGCGAGTGGATTCACCAGAGACAGATTGGGGAGCAGAACAAGCAGATCCACTGAAATATACTGTTGAGGACAACATCGGGTGAGACAGGAGAGGTCTGCTTCCCCATGTGGGTCCCCTCCCTGGCCGGTATCAAATTTGTGCTGCAGTGGCTGCTGGCAGTTTCATAGTGCTGTGACTTAACCCCTTGTGTCACCAGGGAGGCCCTGTAATACAGTTTTAGTTATACAATACCTGGTGTCTCACAGGATGCTGTATTGATGCATCCTCAGTATTCACTTTTTAAAAATTACATTTGGGTACCGTTTAACATTATCTTTTTCTTCTCAGAGTTCTATTTGAAAGTCTTAACGTAGTTCAGTGGAAGTGTTAATACATTGACCCCACTTTATACAGTTGTACTTCTCAAAACAGACTGAACAAGATCTTTAACCATGTTTGACTGCTGATTAGTTTCTCTCCATTTCCCATTTCTTTACTTTTTTCTGATTTTTATATAATTTAAGTTTATTTTCTTATATTGCTGTTCATTTTTGTACAATATTTGGTTTCTCACCTAGGTGTTGTCCCTGTAATTCTCCTACCACCATATCACTCATGATCCATCACCATAGTCCCTTGTGCTCTCCCTCCCCTGTTTTGACACCTCTTGCTTCCCTACTGTGTGCCTCAGAACTAGGGTCAGCATGCAAGTTTTGTCTTTTTTTCTGACCCTTTGTTCATTTTCTGTATGTTCCATTTCTCTTTTCTAATTGACAGCCACTATTCATAGCACCATCCCGAGACTTGCATACCAAATTCCCTCCCTCTCGTGGTTATCATTCCTGCTTTGTTTCTCAAGCTTCTTTAGGCTGAGCACACGTCATGTTCTCTGGTTCTACCTGCTTGGGTTGCCATCGCTGCTCCTGTCACCCTCATTATCCTCCCTGGAAACAGTTATGTTGCCTTTCTCTAAGCATTCACCATTCAGTCTTCCTTTCTATTCTGTTTAAAGATCTCGCATTTGTCAGTAAGAATCTTTTTGTAATGAATAATATATTTCCAGGGACCTTTGCCATTTTTCTTTGCTTTGCTTTTTGTGATGATAGAAATATCTTTTGCTTTTCAGTCATAGTTATTGATAAAGACCTTAATTAGTCTTTATTTTTTGCTTCAAACTAAGTAATTCTAACTTATTTAATCTTTTATCACAAGCTGTATTTTTCAGACATTCAGTCTTTCTTTGTTGTTTTGTGGTCCATTCTTTATTCCTCCTGTCTGATCACAGGCAAATCAAGGTGGAAAATTATTTCCCAATTTTTACATGTTTTTTGCTGTCATATTTTCAAGCATATATGTCCATGTATGAGAAATTAGCTTCAGATTTATATTGTCAACCCCTTAGCAACAACCAGGTACTTAGTTTAGTCAGTAGTCAGAAATACCAATGAAATATTTAACCAGCAAGAACATGATTGATGAGAGCTGGTCTGAGTATTCTCTTCCTCCCTTCTTCATCGTCTAACAATCCCCAAATAAGTTGTATCGTTCAGTAACTCTTTGAACTTTTCTTTTTGTTCAGATCTGAGTTCTGTGTTATGATTCTTCTCTAATCCTCTCAACCTCTTCCTGTGAGTTCTGGCTCCTTCCTGCTCTGAGCGTCAACTCAAGGCTGTGTGTAAACCTTCACTTGAACTTTGTGAGTGTAACTACTCCTCTTATGTGCTTCAACCCTTTATTTTTCTGTGACTTTGGGCCTAATTCTGATTTAATAGCTATTTCATGATTATGTCTATTGTCTGGAATTGTCTTAATCAACACCCCTAATTGTTCAGTTCATTGGTTTAATAGTTTGTATGAACAAATTTATTTACTCCTTACAAGAACTTTCTAGACTAGTATTAATTCTCCGACCATTACAGATGAAGAAACTGAAGCTCAGAGTAGTTAAGTAACTTGTTCAAGGTCATATAGCTAGTAAGTAGTAAGACTAGTGTTTTATCCCAATCACTCTAGCACTTTGCTTCTCTATAACTTGTGTCTATTTCTCTGTACAGTAGCAATAATATCCTAATGCAAATTGGACTTATAATTATGTGCTCTGAAATTCAAGTAACTGCACAGTATCATGTGAATAATAACCTAAAAAATTTTTTTTCCCTGAAAAGAAAGTTTGTATTTTTTCTGAACAACTGATATGTATTCCAGAATTTTATCATTGAATTATAATTCTGCCCCTAGGTATAATTACATCTCAAGACTTAATTTTCTATAAAGTTAGTTGAAATTAGTGTAGTGTTTTAATGTGAATGTTCTGAGAAGTTCATAAGTCATATTGCATCCTTAATCAGTATTGGAAAATGCTTAAATGTTTAATAAAGGATTGGTTAAAAGGATAGTAAATTCATACAGTGGGTTAGATGAAAACATTAGGAAAGATGGCAAAGATGTTTATTATTTACATGGGGAGATGATTTTAAGATGGTGTAGTTGTTTGCTAGTACCAAGGTACCACAAACTTAGTGATTTAAACAGGAATTTATTGTCTCATGGTTTTGGAGGCTAGAATTCCAGGATCAAAGAATCTGCAGGGATGGTTCCAGCTGACACTTGTGAAGGAGAATCTCTTCCCTGCCTCTTTCCCACTTTTTGAGGTTTGCTGACAATTTCTGGTGTTCTTTCACTTGCCGATTTATCACAATACTGCCTGTAGGTATGTCTGTCTCTGTATCCAAATTTCCCCTTTTTATAAAGACATAGTCATATTGGATTAAGGCCCCTAACGTGCTCATCGTAACTTGATCATTTGCAACCCCCCCTATTTCTTTTCTTTTTTTGTTTTAAATATTTATTTATGCATGCACAACTGGAGTACAGGCCATAGGTGTGTGTGGGGAGAGGATCCACCAGAGAAAGAGTGTGGAACAGAATAGGCAGATCTACGGAAATACACTGAGGGGAACAGTGGGCAAGGCAGGAGAGATCTGCTGTGCCATGTGGGTCACCTCTCCAGCCGGGGGCAGGGATGAAATTTGGCAGCAGTGGCTGTGGTTTGCTTCATAGTGCATTGCTTAACCCATTGAGTCACCAGGTAGGCTCCCAAACCCCCTATTTCTTAGTAAGGTCACATTTATCGGTATTGGGGGTTAGGATTTCAAGACCATTTTTGGTGATGCAATTCAACCCGTAATAGATGGTAGTTGAATATACAACATACAAAAATGTTTGAACACTACTATTACATATTCAAAAATATATCTCGATATGCACATATATGCCTACATACATATACATACATATTGGCAAAGTAACATGTGGAAAGCATATATAGCAATTATTAGTAGTTATTTATAGCTGCACGGAATTTAGGGTGATTTAATTAACATCTATATTTTCATTTATAGTATTTAATTCTTTTATATTAACCTGTATTATTTTTTTTAAAGATTTATTTATTTATGCATACAAGCACTGGGGTACAGGCCAGAGGTGTATGGGGGGTGGTGAGAGGATTCACCACAGAGAGTGGGGAGCAGAACAGGCAGAGTATACTGCTGAGGGGAGCAGCGGGCACAGCAGGAGAGGTCTGCTGCGCCATGTGGGTCCCCTCCCTGGCCGGCAGCAAGGATTGAACTCGTGCTGCAGTGGCTGCGGTTTGCCTCATAGTGCGTTGCTTAACCCACTGCGCCACCAGGGAGGCCCTAACCTGTATTATTGTACAATTAAAAAATGAAGCAATCAGTGATAGTCAATATTTATTGAATTTTCATGAGAAATAAAACTTAGGGAGTTATTGAAGTACTAAAAGCAAATTCAGTAATTTATTGCATTATATCTAAAAACAAAGCCTGTTATCAGTGGGCTTTTAGGACTTTGTTTTCCTTTATTCTGAAATGCTCAAATATGCCAGAGTTGTTTTGGGGAGAATTATGTTCTCTGCTGTTGTTACATCGTTCAGTATTTTTCATTAGAATGTTATTTTTTAAAAGCCAAAAATTGTTGTTTTTCAAACAGTCAAGTTGCATGAGTAGAAGACCTGATGTTAATGACTCCATATATAGTTGTAGGGATGCACATCAGTAGTAAAATATTGAATATTTAAAGAAATATTTAATGATAACTTTTCAGAATGTTCTTACTCTTCATCAGATATCTAACTTCTTCTTTGGACTAGAAACAAGGCTGTCAGAGAGACTTGGTAAATTTGCTCAATTTTTATTGAGCACCAAAGGGTTGCCAGGCTACTGTGCTGGCTACTAGGATTATTAATATAAAAAACTGCCCTCAAGAAGGTTTATATCTGATGGCTGTCAAGTACTGATTCTTTAACCAAATACTTTAGTGGTGATAATTAAAAGCATTCCTTTTGTTCACTTTTGGGATTCAAACTCTGAGTTTTTGACAGCAAACTTTTAAAATTTGCTCTTGGTACACATCCTGACCCTTACTCTTAGAACATCTTTTTTGAAATTCATCAGTCTTCTATTTTTGGTTTCGTTTTTACCCAGCTGGAACATAGATGATTACTCAAAGGTGGTATTTTCTTATATACAGAGAGGCATAGTGGCTGAGAACTTGGGTTTTTTTCCCCCACTGCCTAGGTTGGAGTAAAACCTCTGTGATTTTTGTAATGTGGCTTGTCTCAAGTGTTGTTCTTAGCCCTAGTTGTTATGGATAAACATGTTTTCAAAATTTTTTGGGCATTTTTTAGTTCTAGAAATGCTAAGAGTTGGGCAAAATAAGAGGAAACCTCTGCACCAGAAATGGATAGAAGCTGCCAGACAACTTGAGACTCATAGCCACATTTCTATGAGAAGAGTGTCTGTATTGCTTCCTAGTACTTTGCAGGAGGAATAAGGGCTGCTGTCCCCACAGCTGCTGCCGGTTTGAGGTGTAGGCGAATGGGGGGCTGGTTGTTCAGAAAGCCATGTGTCTTCTTACCACAAAGCAGCAGCTTCTTTCTTCAAGTCTTTCTTGGTGGTTATACATTTTTGACTGCATTCCAGAGTTTTTCAGAGGTGATTCTGAACAATTTTGCCAGTTCATTACTTGCTTTGGGGGAGAAATAGTCTTGGGATTCCCTACTCTGCCATTTTGGGTGACCTTTTTTTTAAAAAAAATATTTTTAAAAAGATTTATTTATTTATGCATACAAGAGCTGGGGTACAGGCCAGAGTCGCAGGAGGTGAGAGGATTCACCAGAGACAGAGTATGGAGCGGAATAGGCAGATCAACTCAAATACACTGCTGAGGGCAGCAGGAGAGGTGTGCTGTGCCATGTGGGTCCTCTCCCTGGCCAGGGATTGAA
The DNA here is from genome assembly GCA_019455555.1 of Galemys pyrenaicus. Taxonomy (NCBI): domain Eukaryota; kingdom Metazoa; phylum Chordata; class Mammalia; order Eulipotyphla; family Talpidae; genus Galemys; species Galemys pyrenaicus. The sequence continues at coordinate 3,935,979 of JAGFMF010011501.1, forward strand.
CTCAAGCCACTGTTGCAGATGCTTCACAGTGCAGCGCCCAACATGATGTTCCACCAGGGAGGCCTTTGGTGACCATTTTGGTCACCAGTGGTGATGGTGCCTTTAATAGATCTCCAAAGATGTAAGGTTGTCTGTGGTCTGCAGTGTTGTGACGTGGCAACCATGCTACTGAGGTGGGGGGAGAAGGGAGGTAGAAATAACTTTAATATATCCCAGACCCTTCTGTTTACTGAGGTTCAGTTGTTTCTTTTGGGTAGATATTTCTCAGTGTGTCCTGTGGTTTTGCCTAATTGCCAGATTGCTGGAATCGTTCATTTTAGTTGTTTTGCACAAACTTTCGTTATTTTAAAGGGACAGCTAGAACCACCATTCTGAGGTCTCACTCTCTTTCAGAACATTTTTAAAGAGAATAGCAGTAGGAAACGTTATAAAGGTATAATATAATCTTAAAATTAAGGTGATGGCACATGTCTAGATTAACAGTCAATGTCCAGAAATAATCCCAAATTCATATGGGAATTCAATGTATGTTGGGGAACATTATGTAATGGCAGAAAAAAAGATACATACCTAATAGTTTGACAGCAATGTGAAAAGTAAATGAACAAATGAAGCAATGAAATTCATACTTTACACCTAAGTAAATTCTACTTTATGTGTCAGGATCAAGGTAAAGGCTTAACATTGACATGTGCTATTTGGTGTAGATCCAAAGAAATGAGTCAACACTTAGGTTTTAGATGAGGAGTAGCTTTATCCCCTGGGGCTGGGACTGGCTGCTTAGAAAAGCCTGTGTGGGATTAGATGAAGTGAAGAAGGTAAGGCTTGTATCTAGGTGGGTGAACACTAACTTTCAGCTACTTTTCCCGTTTCTGTGCATGAGGCTGTCGTCTGAAGTCATGTTCTTTTTTTTTTTTTAATATTTATTTATTTATGCATACAAGCACTGGGGCACAGGCCAGAGGTGTGTGGGGGTGGTGGTGGTGAGAGGACTCACCAGAGACAGAGAGGGGAACAGAACAGGCAGATCAATGGAAGTACACTGCTGAGGGGAGCAGCGGGCACAGAAGGAGAGGTCTGCTGCGCCATGTGGGTCCCCTCCCTGGCCGGCAGCAGGGATCAAACTCGTGCTGCAGTGGCTGTGGTTTCCTTCATAGTGCGTTGCTTAACCCACTGCGCCACCAGGGAGGCCCCATGTTCTTTTTTTTTTTAAAGTTTTGTTTTTTTTTTAATCCGTTGGGTATGATCTTAATACTGACATTGACTTGACCTCCTTTGCCCTCTGTCTATTCTTTTTTTTTTTTTTAAAGATTTTTATTTTATTTTTATATATTCATGAGCTGGGGTACAAGTCAGAGTCACGGGAGGTGAGAGGATTCACCAGAGGCAGAGCAGGGAGCAGAACAGGCAGATGGACTGAAATACACTGCTGAGGGGAGCAGTGGGTGATGCAAGAGAGGTGATGCAGCACCATGTGGGTCCCCTCCCTGGCTGGGATCTAACTGGTGCTACAGTGGCTGTGTATCCTCCATATTGTATTTCTTAACCCCTTGTGGCACCTGGGCAGCTTGAAAGTCAACTTTTGGTTGACTTTTCTATTTTAACATGAAAATTGCCTTGCATTAATGGTTTGTATCCAATACCTTTTCTTACTTTTTGTTTTAGAAGAAGCTAAGTGACCTCAATAATGGTTATAGAATTCTGACTTTTTATTTTGTTGGTGACATGAAAGTAATTTCAAAATTATGGTTATGTTCTACTTAAATTATTGTTTTCCTAAACTTAACCCAAGTCTCAAAGGATTCTTTTAAAGTATATTCACTGGCTAGGTTCTTTACTCTTAATATTATTCTTGAAGAGAAGTGCTGTTTTCTATATTCTGTGTATTTCACTTAAAGTAGATTTAAACTTTGTAGTGTTAATCTTTTAATTCTGAATGTTGTGTTTCTCACAAATTTGATTATAATCCTTTAGACTGAAAAAATTTTATGGAGTTGATATAGAAAGGAGCTAAAATTAGAATCTCTAACATGAAACTCACATAAATAGCTCCTCACAAAACCCTTACTACGTATGTGACATGGATATAACTGAACAAGCATAAGGGATAGATAGCATCCCCATTTAAGTATTGAGATGCCTGAATTTTGGAAAAGTTAAGTAAATTGTCACATTACTTGTAAGTGACAAAACCAACTTTTTCTGACTCCAAAGTTTATGATCTTGTCTGGTACACACTGCTTTTATTCATTAAATTCTGTAAGGGATTTGATAAATATTTGTTGAATGAAGGAATGACAACAAGCTTGAGAGGTTTCTGTCATAGAAGCGTGTCTTAAATTTTTTGCTTATTAGTTTATTTATTGTTATAGGCACTCTGTGGTGAACCTTCATGATTTTTATTTAGATGCTAAGATTTAAGTTTCATAATTTCCAGTAGATTTAAGGTTTTTCCAGTCTTTGAACTTTTAATTTATATTTTCTGTTTTTATTGTTGTGTTGGTAGTTCTCTTTTCTTTGTAATTTGTTTTTTGACAGAATCTGTATCTGAACATTGAACATATAATTGTAGGTGAAGCCAGTGTTTTTTTTTTTTTTTTTTGAAGCCAGTGTTAGCCCAACAGTTCACTTACTTTGGTTACAGAGCTGAACTTTGTACTCAATGAAGAGAATCTGCTTGCTGAATTTTTCTAAGTTTTAGCGAAAGGAAATAGTAAATCACTGTGGTTTTCTGTTCCCTTTCAGCTTTCAGAAGAATTACTAGATAAATGGCTATCCTTCCCAGAGTCTCAGCATGTTCCCCTTTGCCAGCACATGCTTGGTTTTGCTATGAAGTCTGTTACACAGATGGTACTGGGGAGTGCATTTGAAGATGACCAGGAAGTCATTCGCTTCCAGAAGAATCATGGCACAGTAAGTCTAGGGACACGTTTAAAATTGTTCTTTCATCAATTTGAATAGCTGAATAATATATACTTTGCCTTTCAAGAAGGTTTAAGATTTTATAGAACTTCCTTGTTTTGAACTAAAAAAAAATGGAAGAAAAATAACTTTATCATCTTAAAAATTTTTTAAAAGATTTATTTATGCATACAAAAACTGGGAAACAGGTCAGTGGTGCAGGGAGTGAGAAGAGTCACCAGAGACAGAGTGGGGAGCAGAGCAGGTGGATCTACTATAATGCACTGCTAAAGGGAGCTGTGGGAGAGACAGAGGTCTGCTGTGCCAGGGGGCCATCTCCCTGGCTGGGGATCGAATGTGGTGCAGTGGCTGTGGATAGCTTCATAGTGCTGCGCCTTAACCCCTTGTGCCATCAGGGAGGCCCCCATCTTTAAAAATTTAAGAATTATTTTTAAGCTCTTTTTGAAATTTAAGAAATGTGTATTTGTATGACAAAGCTTCTTGTATGACTCAAAATTTATTTGAATATTTAGAAATATAAAATACTGAATTTTAGGATAATTAGAAAAACTGGATTAATAGAACTATACTATGTCCTATATAGAAAGAAGTTAAAGCCAATGAAACATTAAAATCTTAATGAAAGGAGTATGACTTAAATCAAGACTAATTTATTTTATTTAATTACCCTCCTCCTCCCTCCCCTGGTTACTTTCCGTGGTCAGACCTCTTTGATCTGGAACAGTTCCTCATCTTTGTTTCTTGACATTGACATTTTTTGAATTTACAGGTCAATTATTTTGATTTGTCTGTTACTCCATGAGTAGATTCAAAAAATATATATGTTTGACAGGAATCTGGTGTTTTCTTAATGCTACTAAAAGTTGTCAGACTATAAACATGACTTGAAATCCTTTCTCAAATGATCTTTTAATGTCTAAAACACCACAGGATAGTGGTTGTTCAGTCACTAGGAGTTAATGGCCATTAGTGAGCACAGAAGCAGCACAAAGGCTGCTTGGGCTGACACTTTTGTCAGCCCAAAATGAGTTTTGTCATTTGTTGTATGATACATACTGATTTGTCAGCCCAAAATGACTTTTGTCATTTGTTGTATGATACATACTGATTTCACAGGTGTTAAGTTTTCACTGCCCTGAAAACACTCTGTGCTAAGCTTTTTTTTTTTTCAAAGATTTATTTATTTATGCATACAAGCACTGGGGTACAGGCCAGAGGTGTGGGGGGGGGGCTGAGAGGATTCACCACAGAGAGCAGGGAGCAGAACAGGCAGATCAACAGAAGTACACTGCTGAGGGGAGCAGCGGGCACAGCTGGAGAGGTCTGCTGCGCCATGTGGGTCCCCTCCCTGGCCGGCAGCAGGGATCGAACTTGCGCTGCAGTGGCTGTGGTCTGCTTCATAGTGCGTTGCTTAACCCACTGCGCCACCAGGGAGGCCCTGTGCTAAGCTTTTTTTATCTCTCCTTTCCTTTGCACCCCCCACCACTTTTAGTAATCACTGATTTTTTTTTTTGTATCTGTGATTTGTCTTTTCCAGAATGTCGTATAGTTGGAATTGTACAGTACATAGCATCTCAGATTGGCTTTTTTAATTTAGTAATACACATTTAAACCTTCCCAGCTTCCTCCATGTCCTTTCATGTTCTGTGTTTATAGTATTGAATAATATTCTATTGTCTGGATATACCACAATTAATTTACCCATTCATTTACTAAAGGTTATCGAGGTTGCTTCCAAGTTTGGGCACTTGTGAATAAAGAGTTGCTATGAGGTTTACTTACTTCTTTAGAGCCCTCAGCATATTAATCATGGTTGTTTTAAATTCTAGGTCTGATAATTCCACCATCCCTGCCACATCTAGTTCTGATGCTTGCTTTGTTCCTTCAAATTATGGCTTTTTTTTTTTTTTTTTTGTGGTATGTCCTGTAGTTTTTTTTCTTGATAGCTAGACACAATGTACTGATCTACAGTAGGTCTTTAGTAACATGACAAGGTATGGAGAAATGGGAAGCACTCTACAGGCCTGTGATTAGGTCTCAGTCTTTTGATGCACATTTACTTCTGCCCCCTCAGGTGGGGTTGGATGACAAGAGTGGGCTGGAATTTGGTATTTCCTGCTCTGATGGAAGGCAAGAGCCATCTAGAGTTGAATATTTCTCTTCCCCTGGTCAGTTAGGTTCTGATACTATTCCAGTAGGTTAGACTCTGATTAACTTGTTTCTACAGGAGCAACTGTTATTAAGCACAGTGTGCTCTGGCTTTTATCAAATTGATTCATTTTTAATCCCCCAAGGGGATTTTTTAAACCATTATTTATTATGGGAACCTGACTGAGCTCTGGTAGGTAAATCTTTCAGTATTTGCTAACCCCTCACCCTAGAGGAGGGCTCCAGTAGATTTTTAATCTGCAAAGTTGTGTATATTAAACCTCCAGCACTTTGTCAGTTTTAGTTCTGGTTTTCCTAACCCTTCCCTGGTTCCTGAATTGGATCTATTTTGTGAGTCTCTGTTCCCATAAGACACATTTTCATCTGTCTGTTTCTCCACTTTTGGCATCCCCAGTTTGCCTTGAATCCTCCCCTGTCTCAAAGATACAAGAAGAGCTGTTGATTTTTTGTTCCATTCAACTTTTTGTTGAGGGAACAGAATAATTAAATGAATGCCATTATAAATTTTTGTTCTGTGTTTGGTCTCAACTTAGAAACTCCTTTCTCACTTTTAAGGGTAGTCCTAATATGTGCATTTACTATAGATTTTTACAATATCTTTTAATACTTTAAATTTTTATCTTTAAGTAATCTGAAAGGCCTGTCTTTGTAAAATCAGAGTTAAGGACTGTTTACTTATAATTTTTCAAATATTTAGCATGGATTAATAAATGTTTGGGTCTTTACCCAAATTCACAACTTTTGAATTATGAAAAGTTAAAGCTTTTTTTAGGAGCTCATTGCCCAATTTTAAAATAATTGGAAGCCTAGTGTTTATTGGATCTTAGCCAGTACATATCAATAATTTAAAAGTATAATTTAGAATCCCCTTTGCTTTTTATTGATCCACTGATGTTGAGATGATAAAAAATTGATAGTTCAATGTACTGTCTTTGTCTTCCACATTCCTACTTATTTTCTTTACATTGGTTTACATTGTGTTTCAGAGGTAGAGTTTCTCCCTCTGAGGTGTGGTTGCCACACCACACTCACCACCAAAACTCCACTTTATCCATTGTGCTTCCGCCCTACTTTGTTCTCGCCCTTCCTCCTTCCCTTCTGGTAGTTTTAGTTCTGCACTCAGATTTCTAGGGTTTGTTATTGGTTTGGCTTTGTCTGGTCTTTTGCTAATGACACTATCCAGTATTTGTCTTTCTCCTTCTGACTGACTTAGTCTAGCACAATCCGCTCCATCCTACTTCTTTTAAAGAAAAGGAATTTCTGACTATCTAATTATAATTAGTTTGAAAGTATCTTGACTGACACTAAAATATAGGCATACTCATCCTTCCCCAGAGATTATGGAGTAAATAATTATGCAGCCCACATGAAGGGGAGAGCTTAATTATCAGCTCTGTTAATGAGGCAGGAGTTCCTCAGTTAATATCTTATATTAAGGTATTATTTAGAAACTAAGGTATTATTTGGAAAATCTGCTTGTAAGATAATAGGTATGTTGTCCTGTTTTCAGGTTTGGTCTGAGATTGGAAAAGGCTTTCTAGATGGATCACTTGATAAAAATACAACTAGGAAAAAACAATATGAAGATGGTAAGTTTCACCACTCTTAATTTTTGTTAAGGGCCAAAGGATATGTGTCTGAATTTTAGTAGGATTATCTCTGAATCATGAGATTATAGGTCATATGTACTCTCTTTATTCCTTTCCCCTGTATTTTTTATACTAAAAGTTTTTCCTAAGTTAAAAGAGAAAAAAAAAAAAGCCAAAAAAAAAAGAGAAAAAAACAATGAACTAGTAAAAGAAATGCTAATGCTCCCTGCAGAATGAGGGTACTATAGAACTGACACAGCCTATGAGATAATTGGAAATTATTAGGGTACAATCCTGTGACAGCATCTTGATAATACATATTGAGAGTAATAAATGATGGATGAATTATCTAAAAGTAGAAAAACCTATGATTATATTTGCAGTGCTATTATTTCTACAAGTGGAAAGCTAGAAATCACCTAAGTGTACAATAACATGGGAATTACTAAGGAAATATTAACATGATTAATAATTGCCTAGTTTTTTTAAAAATTAATTTATGTTTGGGTAGGAGAGCTGGGGTGTAGGTCAGTGGTGCGGGGAGGGGGTTGTGTGTAAGAGGATTCAGAACAGGGCAGAGACTGAGGAGAGCAGTGGGCCAGGAGAGGTCTGTTGTGTCATTTGTAGGTTAGCTCCCTGGCTGGGATGGAACTCAGGTCATAGTGGTGATAGCATGGAGACTTAATGTCTAGGCCACCATGGAGAACCCTTGTCTAGATATTTGTAAATAAAAATACAGCAATGTAAATTCTAATCTTTTTAACACTGAGTAAAAATATTTTCAAAATCATTATAAAAATTAAATCTATAAAAATCAAGATAGTAATTTTAAGGCAATGTCCCTAAATTCTCCTTTTTTTGGTTTCTATATAAATTAGTGATTAACTGCTTTAATACCTTTGAGATGCTGTAAGTCCCTTTATCAAAGTAGGTAAAAGAAATTATAGTATGTATGCTACATTGGAATAATGGATTATTTTCCATATATAGAAATATTGCTTCCCAGAATTCTCTTCCTTGTTTTGCAACAAATACTTATTGAGGCCTGTTTGTGCTGTGCAGAGGTATGCACAGGAGACAAAAACTCCATCCTCATGGTGCTTACCATTCTAGTGATTCTTTGAACATCCAACAGAATCCAGAAAAACCATTTAATAATTGGCATATATTCAGATACTTGGTTTTTATGACCATTCTGATTATCTTGATGAGTGCATTTAGATCCATTTCCCATAATAAAAATGTATTTAACATGCTCATCAATGATTATAAAATGAAAATTACTAGTTGATATGATGTGATTCTAAGTAAGAGTAAATTACCTAGCAAGATCTTTGCCCTGGGCTATACCTTAGGCATAGATCAAATGTGAGCTTTTTTTGAAAATGGTTGATATTTATGTGATCCTAAGGTTGGATCAGTGTTTCCTTTAAGTGAGTCATTCTCAACCTGGTCTGTACAGTAGGGTCACTTTGAGAACTTACATCAAAAAGACTGAAGATTCAGCCCCATCCGAGATCAGTTTACTCAGAATCTGGGATGGAGGTGCCCTGGGCATTTTATAAAAGCTCTTCATGTTATTTTAATGTGCTTAGATTGTTGGGAATGTACAGCAGTAGTTCCCAAACTTTGCTACACATAAAATGTGGCCTCCACCCCCTTAACATTTGCATTTAATTGGCATGAGATGTGTCTTGAACTTCACAATTTCTTTTGAAGTGTCCTAGGATTCAAATGTATAGCAAAGTTTAGAATCATTGCATGATAGTGTTAATTTCCCATTTTAATAACTAATGTATATTTCACTCATTTAATTCTATAAATACTTAGCAAAGATCTATAATATCCTGGCATGTTTTTGGTGCTGGGAAGATATCAATGGACAAAATTAAACAGAAATTTCTGTGGCAACATATTTTACAGGGAAGAAGCAAGTGAGAGTTTAAGTAAATTGAGTAGTTTGTTAAAAGATGAAAACTGCTATGGAGAAAATTTAATCAGGAAGAGGGATAGGAAGTGCTGGTGGGGGTGGAAAGATTGCAAGTTTAAATAAGGTTATTTGGAAAGAACTCATCAAAGTTAGGGGACTTCTGAGCAAACACTTGCAAGAAATAAGGTGATCAGTCATGGAGAGTGTGTTGCTATCTGCATGTCCAAAGGAACATAAGGTAGGACTCTTCCTCTGTATTTGAGATAACAACTGATAAGCTGTATGGCTGGAGTGAAGTAGGTAGAAGAGGCATAGAAGGAGATGAAGTCAGAAAATTTGGTGGATTGGGACAGATTTTATCTGACTTATAGCTCATTGTATGACTAGGCTGTTATTATATTGGAAGCCACTGGAGGGTTTTGAGTAGAGATTTTATCTGAATTATATTCAAAGACTGCTATGATAGATTATAGCTCTCCAGAACAGAAGCAAGGAGACTTAACCCGGGGGGTTATTGCAACGAATAAGGCAAGAAAGATAATATGATAAGCGGGGTGGCAGAGAACAGAAAATACAGAAGAACATAAAAGAGTAACAAGGAATAATCTGTACTTTGAATATAGAACCATCAATACTGACTGATAGGTTAGATGTGTGGTATGAGTGGGCAGAACAAGCAAGGTCAAGGTTTTAGACCCAATAGTTAGAAAATGAAGTTTTTAAGAAGTAAGGTGGGACAAATTGTGAGAAGATCAAATTTTTTGAGGAAAGCTCAAGAGTTCAGTTTGGGGTATTTTGTTGTTTGATACACTTCAGACATTCAGCTGGAGATGTTTAGGTAGGGCTGATCGTGACTGGAAATATAAATTTGGGCATATAATTATATATTTATATTTATGTGTATATATAAAATATGTGTACATTAATATAATTTATATAGAAATGTAAGTTAAAACCTTAAAACTGGTGATCCCCAAAGTAGTGACTATAAATAGAAGAGGCCCCTAAACTGAACTCTGTCTTTAAACATTCTATTACTGGGAAATCTGGGAGGTGAGCAAGAAACAAAGGACAGTTAGGACCAGCAGGCCATAAAGTGGGAAGAAAGCATGGAGTCTAGGAGAATGTGGAACCCCAGGAGCCCGAAGTAAAAGTATGTCCTGGAGAACAAGTGATCGATATCATCAGTGCCTGCTGGTCAGGTAAGATGAGGCCTGAGAAATGATCTCTGGATAATTTCATTGACTCTTAGATATAAGTAATTTATCCTAATATTCTGGATTTCAAAAATTTACTTTTCTGATTATTTCAAATCTGCTTCTATCCCTGAATAAATAATGCCTGATTTGGAACCATAAAGTTAAGAAGACAGAATTTAGAAGGGTGTTGGAAAATGTCTGGGGAGAGGCATTTGTGTTTGGAGGCCCCTGAGGAGGTGCATTTTTCTAACTCTTGACCTGGTGGTGATATCAGTATCTGGTTTATAACTGTTTAATTTCACTTATATGTTTGATGAGTGTTTTTTAAGTATGTTAAATTTAACAAAAGAGAAGGAAAAGTAGGTAAGTTTAAAAATAAATTAGCTCATTTATTGTTTCAGAAACTACTTTTATCACCAAAATGCTATTCTGCCTATAGTAACATTGTATAGAAATATGAAAAAAAAAAAAAAATTCAGTCTTCAAAAATGCTTGTATTCTAAAACATGTATTTTTTTTCTTTTCTAAGCCCTTATGCAACTAGAATCTATTTTTAAAAATATAATAAAAGAACGAAAAGGAAGGAATTTCAGTCAACATATTTTCATTGACTCCTTAATACAAGGGAACCTTAATGACCAACAGGTGATGTAACTTTAAATATTTATCAAGTGACAGATATACATGTTTAGAACATGCTTTTTATTTACTTTAATACAGATGCGATCCTAGAATTCAATGGCTGTCTTTTTTTTTTATTGTAGATCATAGATAGCACAAGTATATTTAGTCTCCTGGTATTTAGCTCTTTCAAGTAGCTGTATGTTATTTAGTACTTTGGTACAAACAAATATACAATCCGAATTTGCTGATTATAAAAGAGAAGAACTTCAGTGAGCTATTATCAATTATATTCTGCATGACTATATGTGCAGCTTGATTTGTTCCAGATGTGTGTCTGTTAACCCCAGCACACCATGCTGGAGCCAGTATTACTGCAGCTATTCTTTGAAGGAGTCTTCTGCCCCACTGTACATATATATGCAAGTGCTGTAGACAAGGTAGAGGTACTTCTCTACATGTGTATAAGTGTAGCAATTCAACATGCTCTGTGACAGTGGAGGCTTTTCTCCACTGTATTTGAGACTTTGTTGCTGCACCAGGTCCAGCGAGAAAATCAGTAATATTACTGATAAATGTATTTTTAATTTTTATTTTTTAAAGATTTATTTATTCATATAAGAACTGAGGTACAGGCCAGAAGTGCAGGGGGTGATAGGGTCCACCAGAGACAGAGTGAGGAGCAGAACAGGCAGATGGACTGAAATACACTGCTGAGGGGAGCAGCGGGCAAGGCAGGAGAGGTCTGCTGCGCCATGTGGGTCCCCTCCCTGGCCGGCAGCAGGGATCGAACTCGTGCTGCAATGGCTGCGGTTTGCTTCATAGTGCATTTCTTAACCCGCTGCGCCACCAGAGGAAGGCCCTGATAAATGTTTACTGCATCAAAAAGGCAATGCAGCATTTAGGTTTATTTATTTATTTATTTTTAGTGTGAAAGTCATAAAAAATGTGTGTTTCCTTTTTTTGACCCTAATTTTATACTTTAGGTTATTTTAGTAGGGCTAATATAGGCCACTTTACATTTCACACTTTCTAAACTTAGTTTTGTTCCCTAGATCCTAGAACACAGTATGATATTTTCTCTGGCTGGTTGCATAATAACTGCAAAATGTAAGTGTAAATCAATTTCTCTGTGCAATAGATTGTAAAATATACATGGGTAAAACTATTCTAAAATAAAGGAAACACTTTGCAAAACCTCTTTTAGAATTTCCTTCTCTACTCTTTTTTATTCTTGGTTTGAAGACTTGATTCACATGCTTTTTTTTTTTTAACACCAGGTACTCTCTGCCACCTCTGAACATTGTTATACATTTCTTGACACAGTTTAGGGATAGTGAATTCTAATTAGTGCCTTTGAAATGAACTGCCATTGACACCTTTCCTGTGGGAGCAGCGAATGTTTCAGTTTCCTGCTGCCTCTGCTCTCACTTGGACTCCTGTTCATTACTGAGCATAGCTATTATTAAGGACTGTGCTCAGAGGATGTAGGCCAAGAAATCATGATTTAAAAGAACTCCACTCTTGGTGGAATTGTAGGTGATTTTTATTTAAAATTCTGAAATGTGAGGCCTCCCTGGTGGTGCAAGGGGTTAAGTCTCAGCACAATGATGCTGTCCACAGTTACTGTGATACTGTCATAGTTCGATCCCCAGCCAGGGAGGTGACCCACATGGCAGAGCAAACCTTTCCTGTCTTGCTCACTGCTCCCCAGGAATTGAACTCAGGCTGCAGTGGCTGGCTATAGACTGATAGCTGAAATTTTTACCCCTGTACCACCAGGGAGGCCCTGAGATAATATTTTAATCTTATTTGCAGTTTTTATGGGGAATTTTCAGAATATTACTATATCATGTATGGACATTTTTTTTTTCTTAAGGTACCTATGTTTGTTTGTTTTTTAAACAGGCAAAATAGGCAGGAAACCTTAAAGTCCCTCCTCTGATGCTTATTAGAATGAGCAAGATAATGAGCTCTGTATATTTTCTCCTTTCCTTTAAAAGAGGGGGTTACCGTAGATGACCTCCAAGGTATCGTTCAGCTATTAAATTGTGTCTTGGCTTAGTATTGTAATTAAAGAATATCCAGTGATTTAAAATCACATTTTAAAACTATCTCCAGCCATACTTTTTAATGCAGTTTGACAAAATAACCAGTGTTTGAGATTATTAAGTTTAGGTAATTAGATTACTTTTAAGTGATAATAAAAGCAAGCAGGGTATAGGAGTGCCAACTATATGCAAATCCTTCTGCTATACTTTTCGATATTGTGTAGTGTGTATGTTATAAAATTATATAAATATACATATGTCTGCATCTCACTTGTGAAATAAAAATTCAATAGATCCTTCAAAAGTCTTAATAAATAATGGTATGCAGGGAGAATTTAAGGATATGCAATTATGTATCTCCTGTGAACTCAATGCATTATCTAAATATTGAGTATAAGGTAGTTGTTGATTTTATTGAAGGTAATATCTGGTACAGAAAGCAAATTGTCTTTTCTAGATGTAGGAATTAGATAACATCTGAGTTAGGCAATCATGTAAAAAAGTTAACTTTGAGACAAATTTAAGTCAGCCTTAGCTCATGAAGTAATTACATAAGTAAATATAGATGTTATACAAGTATTATTTTAATTTATTTTTTAAAGATTTATTTATGCATACAAGAACTGGGGTATAGGCCAGAGGTGCGGGGGACTGGGTAAGAGGAGTCACCAGGGCCAGGGTAGGGAGCAGAGCAGGCGGTTTTACTGAAATACACTGCTGACGGTAGTCACTTCCTTGGCCAGGGGTTGAACTCGTGCTGCAGTGGCTGTGGATAGCTTCATAGTCCTGTGCCTTAACCCCTTGAGTCACCAGGGATGCCCCATACAAGTATTTTTAAAAAGACCTCAACAGCAAAAAAAATAGTTATCTCAAGCATGACCTAGGGTAAGAGGTACTTCTACCTGCCTGGTTCCATTTCTTCCTCCTATTTTTGAATAGTGTTATCTCACAGATTTCTTAAGAAAATAGAACTCCTGTTTCCTTTGCATTATGTTCATCATGTAAGTTTTTCACCTTTTCATTTTTCTCCATTAATATAATTCAGAAGCCATTGTTAAGCAAAAGTAAACCATAAGATAGTGATTATCTAGTTTTAGTGCACTTAAAATAATTGGGTTATTTGTTAGAAGTCCTAGTGCCTGAACATGACTCTAACCTTATTAAACTAGAATCTGGGGATGGGGATTTGCCAGTAACCAACTTTCAGGTGGTCTTTGAGAACTCTGTCTTGAGCAATCACCAACCCTGGTTTCTTGAGCTACCTCAAAAACAAATTTCTTGACCGTATGTAAAAATTTAGATGATAGGTTTATAGATAAATCAAAAGTTTGTTTGAATCATTTCATTGGTACTCCTAAGATAATGATAAATCAGTTTTTTTTAATTTCACAATGTTAATTGAACCATGCAATCCATAATTACCAATATTTAACACTCCTCTAGATGTGAAATTTATTTATAGTCATTACTATTTCACCTAAGGTAAGATACATTAAATGGTTTCAGTTACTTGGAAGTTTGAAGAAAAATGTCTTCCAGATTGCACTCTCTCTTTTTTGGCAGCGTTCTGTAAATATCATGCTCTATTCAGTGAAGTACAAATTCTGTAGAGAATCTTTTAGCATTTATGTATCTTCTATATCAGAAAAAAAGGAAAATACCCCCCCAAAAAAAAACCCCACAAGAACATTAGTAATTTTTTTCTTATTCTGTATCCAAACTATGAATTAGCTATTTTCATTTTTACTAATATATAAATCTTCACTTAGTGTGCACCTGGGCAATCTATTTTTTAACCACCTCTGAAGAAGTTCAGAAAAAACTCTGTGAAGAGATTGACCAAGTTTTTGGGAAGGGTCGTATTACTCCAGAGAAAATTGAGCAGCTCAGGTAAGAACACAATAAAAGGAAGAGGAAGTCTGTGTATAGGCAAATTTGAACTGGTTTATCTGTTTAAAACCTAATTTTAGTAGATAATTTGACTTGTTTTTTAAAATTCTGGGAAGCCTTTTTACTTTAGCTTGTATAAAATAGCGTTAGTGATTTCGTAAGTGGAACACTCATTCCTTGTTGGTGGGAATGCAAAATATACAGTACCATTTGAAAACCATGTGGCAGGATTTTATAAAGTTAAACATACAACAAACCACCACCACCCCACCCCCGCCAAAGTACAAATCTTCAGAAAAAAATTTTTTTGACAGATATTGTCGGAAAGTGCTCTGTGAAACTGTTCGAGCTGCCAAACTGACCCCAGTTTCTGCTCGGCTTCAAGATATTGAAGGGAAGATTGACAAGTTTATTATTCCTAGAGAGGTAGGAAACTTTTTTAATACTTAGCTTATTCAGTTATTCTTTTTCAAGTTTTTTAGTGTGTACTTTAAAATTTTGCTGTTTTACAGTTTTCAATATTGGGGCCTCCCCGGTGGCATAGGGGTTAAGTCTCAGCACAGTGAAGCTATCAGCAGTCACTGCAACATGAGTTTGATCCCCTGGTAGGGAACTCACCCACATGGCGCAGCAGACCTCCCCTGTCCTGCCCGCTGCTCCCCTCAGCAGTGTATTTCGGTGGATATGCTGTTCTGCTCCCCACTCAGTCTCTGATGAATCTTCTCACCTGCCACTCCTCTGGCCTATACCCCAGCTCTTGTATGCATAAATAAACCTAAAAAAATAGTTTTCAATATTTTACCTATTATTAAAGACATAATTGTTTTAATTACAAAATAATACATGTTTGTTTTAAAGTTCAATCACTATAAAAGAAAGATTCCTTTCAGGTAATAATTTTGTGTGTATATATATATATATTTTTTAATTTTTTAAAAAAATTTATTTATGCATACAATCACTGGGGTACAGGCCAGAGGTGTGGGTGGTGAGAGGATCCACCAGAGACAGTGAGAAGCAGAATAGGCAGACTGACCGAAATACACTGCTGAGGGGAGCAGCGGGCAAGGCAGGAGGGGTCTGCTGCACTATGTGGGTCACCTCCCTGGTCCGCGCCAGGGATCCAACTCCTGCTGCTGTGGCTGTGGTTTGCTTCACAGTGCGTTGCTTACCCACTGTGCCACCCGGGATACCCTTGTATATATATTTCTTAAGATTTATTTTTATTCATGCCTATAAGAACTGGGGTGCAGCCAGTGATGTGAGGATGAAAGGACTCACCAGAGACAGAGTGGGGAGCGGAACAGGCAGATCTACTGAAATACACTGCTGAGGGGAGCAGTGGCCAAGACAGGAGAGTTCTGCTGTGCCGTGTTGGTTAACTCCCTTACCAGGGATTGAACTTTAGCTGCAGTGGCTGTAGATAGCTTCACAGTGCTGAAACTTAACCCCTTGGGCCACCAGGGAGGCCCCTTGTGTGTATATTTTTGTGGATCTTTTTCTTGGTATGATTTTTTGCTGCGTACCTATGTATATATACGTGTTTGCATATATTTTAAAAGCCTAATTCATGTGTGAAATTCTTCGAATACTGTTCTTCAATTTTCTTCCATTATTGAGTGTATCATCGCTATTAGTACAACTGGTACTCAATACAGTTTCAACTCATTATTTGCAATGGATGCATAGTACTCTACTTATGTTGTATGAATGTACTATAATTAATTTTAAGCACTACCCATTAATGGAAATGTAGGCTGACATTACATTTTTTATCATTACAAATTATAAAGTTGCACAATTATAGGACAGAGCATTAGAAATGGAATTTTGGGCCCAAAGTGCATCTGTATTTTAATTGCCTCTTATAGGGCAATTCATGTATTTGGCAACAATGTATGAGAATGTTTTTTTCTTTTCCATATCCTCACCTCTGGTTATGTTAATTTTTTACAAAATTTGGAATTGTATGAGACAGTATGTGCTTTTCCCTCATCATTGGAGAGATCAACAGCTTGATATACATAGAGTAACAGTTTGTATTTCTTGTTTTGTGATTTTTCTGCTTATAACTTGCTATTCTTTCTAGTGAGCTTATTTGTCTCTGTGTATTATGCATACTAACTCTTAGTGTATGGCAGATTTTTTTCATATCTATTATGTATTTTGTAGTCGTACTGTTAGTATGTTTTGTTTTTACAGGTTTAAAATTTTCATATAGTTAAGTCTGTCATTCCTTTATGGCTTCAAATTTTGACATGGTTTTGGAGGCCTTCTCCACTGTTGTCCTTTGTTTTCTTCTATTACTTTATATTCACTATATTAAAAGAATATTTTAGGATGAGTTGGCTTTTCTGGACTTTGACTAACTAGAATAATTCTTTCCCTTTTTTGCAGACTCTTGTCCTTTATGCACTTGGTGTGGTACTTCAGGATCCCGGTACTTGGCCATTACCATACAAGTATGAATTTCTGTCATTGTCTTTGTGATTATTTCTTTTTATGTTTACATGTTTTTGCATTCTCTTTCTATGTTTTGAGGTGAAAATTCAATATCTGACAATAATACAACCAAAAAAGACACTGCCTTCCCTTTGTATTTTCTGTTCACTGATTTCTCGTTTATTATATTACACTCTGTCTCTTCTATTGCCACTTCTATCTAAGTTCTGTTTAGTTTCCTGTCTCTACAACTGTCCTTTAATTACAGTGGAATTTTGGAAATTTTTCTGTTAAGTGGGTGTTACTTAATGCAGTTATCAAAAAGACAAGAGACAGCAAATGCTGACAAGGAAATCTTCATAATTTTGTGTATTATTGGTGTGAAAGTAAACTGGTATAGTCACTTTGGAAAATAGTATGAAGGTTCTTGAAAAAGTGAAAAACAGATTATTGTGCAATAAAATCACTAACTGGAAGAGATATTTTCCATGTCTATATTTGTTGCAGCATTACTTACAAGTATAGAAACAACCTAAGTATCTATCAGTGGATGAATTGATAACGAAAAGGTGGTATATATACACAATGAAATATGATTCAGCCTTAAAAAGATGGAATCCTGCCATTTACATATGAGAATGAACTTAAAGGGGGTGTGCTCAATGAAATAAGCCAGAGAAAGGCAAATTCAGTAGTCTTCCCTTACCTGTGGTTTTGCTTTCTGTAGTGTCAGGTGACCTCAATTAACAGCTATCCAAAAATATTACATGCGATAAAATGATTTGCAAGAGAGAGGGAGAGACCACATTCACATTTTTATTACAGTATATTGTTATAATTGTTCTATTATTGTTGCTATTAATCTCATATGCTTAATTTCTAGATTAAACTTTATCATAGGAAAATACAGTTTTTTTGAAGTTCAGTACAATTAGGATTTGATGGTTATAATTTTAAGTCTGATGCCTCCAATTTCAAGAAATAAGTTTTAATGGAAATGTAAAATATCTGATGTATTGATCAGATGGGTGGTCTCATGTATCAGGTTTTTTAAACACTTAAATTTATTTAAAAATGTACTACGTATTTTCAATGATTTATTATTATATTTCATAAAATGATGTAAACCCATGTTACGATTTAATTCTTCACTGGTCCCAGAGAAATATATTTTGCATCTCTTGTTTAGAAATAATAAAGCAAGTGGAAAGAGATTTAAGTATATGTTGAATAACTTGGGAACATAACAATAGGTGAAATTGAAGCAGTGTGACAGCTAATTCTATTTTTTGAGACCTTTATTACATATCTGTGTTTTTATAGTGTAAGTATATAAAATGCCAGTAGAGTGCTGTTGTGATTAGCCCCTGACCTCCTTTTTAGATTTGATCCAGACCGGTTTGATGACGAGTCAGTAATGAAAACTTTCTCCTCGCTTGGATTCTCAGGCACCCAGGAATGCCCAGAGTTGAGGTAAGATGATAAAATGAAAGACAAGACATCAGACTTGTATTTGCAATTTTGATGATTTCTGTTGACTACCAGAAATCTTCTTAATTAAGATATAATTTTTAGTTTTTACTGACCAATCAACTTTTTCCTCGCTAGGTTTGCATATATGGTGACAACAGTACTTCTGAGTGTACTGATGAGGCGACTGCGTCTTCTTTCTGTAGAGGGACAAGTCATTGAAACTAAGTATGAACTGGTAACGTCATCCAGGGAAGAGGTCTGGATCACTGTCTCAAAGAGATATTAAACTTACATTTAACTTTGTTGGGGAAAATAGGTATTCAGAAAATACATAATAAATTCCTTTATAAATCAGGTATCCATGTGTAATATAAACGCCTATTAGTATTTCATTATGTAAATTGGGATTTTTGTATATCCAGATTTCTTAATGCATGATATACATTCATTCTTATTGCCCCACTATACTGAACTTTAATGGGAATCTTTCCCCTTTACATTTTTGTGTTATCATTTTCAATTCTATCATTTTCACATATTTTTAGTTTGATCTCTAATAATTACATTTTGAAGAGAAATTATTTTGCATAATTTAGGAAATGGTTTCTGAACATTGATAAAAGTAAAACCTAATCCTAACTCATTTTCACACATCTAATAATTACATTAAAGGGAACTAAAGGACTTCCATAGTTGTACTTCTTGAATTATTATTCTTATTTTCTGAGTGTAAACTAGTTTGAGCTTAATGATTGTTACTAGGTTTGAGTAATTCACTGACTAACCTACTTTGTATTTTTATTTTTGTACCTCTCAAGACAGATGTTGATTTCACTGCTGTATAAGACTCATCATTTAGAATAGTTCTGAAAAAAAAAAAAAATAGTTACTTCTGAATGTGTTTTGAAATGCCCTTCCAAATGACAGTTGAGGTTGAGGTTTGTCTGTCCTCTTATTTTGCTGGAAATGTTAGGATTATATTACGTCACTAATTTTCACTTTTTAGATTTTTATATTAATTTTTGAATGTTACATTTTTTACTCTTCCATGTATACTCATATTATACTAGTTCTCATCTGTGGGAAAAACACTCCCAATTTTTTTACTAGTCATATACTAAATATAATCTATAAATAAGAAACGAGAGAGAACTGACCAAAAATTTAAGAAAAATGGAAGAAAACAAATACGGTTGAAAAACTTTGCAAAATATAACTGAAAAGGATAATGTTTATACTACATGTAAAGAATTCACAACTGGTAAGAAAACATGCAATAAATAGATGGACAAAAAACACAAATAATCTAAAAAGCAGAAATCGTTACAGGGCAGGTAGAAGGGCACTACAAAACCCCACAAACCTGTCTGCTCTAAATAGGTTCTGCCATCTGCTGCATCAAGACAAAACATACTCTATGCATTAAACATTTAATGGGAAGGAATTTTAATACAACTAACGTGCAATAAAGAGAAGGGAAAGAATATAGTTTCCCAATGAAGCACCCAAAGTTACCCATTCCCTCATGGGTAAATGTCCAGTCAAACAGGGTTGGCCTAAAACAGGGCCACTGAAACCCAAAATCCTGCTGCAAGTCTAAGGCACCTCCTGGTGGGGACCCAAAGGAAAGAAGCAGAAGGGACCCAGCACATCTGGGACAAAAGGAGCAAAATCAAAATCAAGATTAAAGCTGCCTCCCTCCCTTTCTCTCTCCTTCCCTCCCTCCTCTCTGGCTTCTCTTCCTCCCTGTTCAGCTCTATCCTACTTTGGGTGGGGCAGGGAACCTGGATCCTCCCCTTTCCCTGGGGATTACCCTGTTACCAAACAGCTAGTTATAGAAAAAGTCTTGTTAGCAAAGAAATACTGGGACTGTTCCATCTATTTTAAGTATCTTTCAAAATTTACATTTAAGTACTGACACATTTTTGTATTTAATACTTTTTTGTTGATAGTGTTGTTCTTTAGTAGGTTGTACTGTTCTCAAAGAACTTTTTAATACATTTTTTTTTAAAGATTTACTTATTTATGCACACAAGCACCGGGGTACAGGCCAGAGGTGTGGGGGGTGAGAGGATTCACCAGAGCGGGGAGCAGAACAGGCAGATCAACAGAAGCACACTGCTGAGAGGAGCAGCGGGCACAGCAGAAGAGGTCTGCTGCACCATGTGGGTCCCCTCCCTGGCCCGCAGCAGGGATGGAACTCATGCTGCAGTGGCTGAGGTTTGCTTCACAGTTCGTTGCTTAAACCACTGCGCCACCAGGGAGGCTCAGAACTTTTTAGTACATTTTTAATAACTGAAGGAAAAATGCTAAGTTCAGATAGAGAGGAAAGAAAAATAAAAATGTTAATGTTTACAAGTAGGCTTATTTTTTTTTTTTTAAGATTTATTTATGCCTACAAGAGCTAGGGTATAGGCCAGAGGTGTGGGGGGTGAGAGGATCCACCAGAGACAGAGTGGGGAGCAGAACAGGCAGACTGACTGAAACACACTGCTGAGGGGAGCAGTGGGCGAGGCAGGAGAGGTCTGCTATGTTGTGTAGGTCCCTTCCCCGGCCAGCAGCAGAGATCTAACTCGTGCTGCGGTGGCTGGGGTCTGCCTCATAGTGCGTTGCTCAATCCACTGGGCCACCAGGGAGGCCCTAAGTAGGCTTATTTTTTGACACTGCTGAATTTCACTTGGGAGTTTGGTTTTAGGAGTGTACCCTAGTGATTAGTTACTTTATGCAGTGTTTATAGTCAAGTAAGTATCATTTTGGACTTAATTATGAGTGGTAAACACAGAATTTAAGTAATTTGATACAGCATTTATTTCTGACAAGAGTTTTTAATGTATGGATTAACTTAAAATCTAAAACTTTCAGTGAAATGTATTCATGGTTCCTAGTATCATGTTCTTTCTAAAATGACACATTATCAAATTTATTTCTTCCTGTCTATCATTTTCTGTTTTTTTATAGAGAGCATTTTTCCTTGTTATCCAAGTAGCATGAGTACATGGGAACTGGCAGGGGAAGAACAGAGTAGGCGACTGATATATAAAGCTGTCAGTAAAATCAGATGAGATAGTAGAATTTTGTAACAAGTGGGCCTTGATCAGCAGTGACTAAGGCAAAATCAGGGCAGTTGAACTAGAGAGAGTCAGTAAGTTGGCATTTTACCAATAGATGTGGCAATGTATAATTAATAATGACTGGAATCAAGAAAAATAGAGGATTGACGAGTTAGCTAAATAGGTATATTTTTTTCCATATTACCATGGCTAACTTAAAAACATTCTACATAAATCCTGTTCTAGAGGATTTCTAAATATAAAAATAAAAAAACATGTACAAATAAAATTGCTATTCACTGTTAACTTAGTCCTTGGTATTTATCAAATGATTGAAATTTTATTAGTCTCAGCTTCACTGATACCTGGTAGAAAGACTTGTTAGTTTCGTGGCTTTTTTTCCCTTCTATTTCTTCACTGATTTCAATCTGCATCCTATTTGATTGTTCAGAAGTTTAGCACAGCACATTTTCTTAATGGAATGAAAGGGCTCTTCCACACTTTGTGCTAGTAAAATTCAAGGTAGAATTAATTCTGTTTATGTGTTTGGGAAAAAAATGAAAGACACTTTATATGTCCACAAATAATATAGTTTCACTATTTTATATATATGGATTCTTTCTAGACCTATGTCAAAAAATATTTTCTTTTTTTTTTAAATATTTTCTTCACCTTAAAATAATTGTATTTTGAAAACCAAGTTTTATCTTTATGAAAATAATGTAGGTTTATTGTTGAAAAATGTAAGGACTATATAAACACAAAAATTACAAACTTGGTTACTTATAATTCCCCTAAATGAAGTTAGCCAGTGTTGAACTTCTGAGGTAGTTCCTTCTACTGTCTTTTTGTCCACGTATAATTTTTACACTTACTATATATGACGTTCTCTTCATTTAATATAATATGAACCAATAGTGCTTTCTATAACTGAAATATTAGTATTCTTACTCAGTACATATTTTTGTCATTCTTTTTCTCTTCTCATGATATTCGTTTTTTGTTTTTTTTTTTTCACTTTAAACTGACTTCAGTTATTTAAATGATTCCACCTAGGGAAAAAAAAAAGGAAAATTGTTTTCTCTGAATTGAATGTTTGTGTTCACCCAAAATTCGTGTATTGAGTCCTAAGTCCTAATTCACATTATTAAGATTAAGAGGTGAGGGCTTTGGGAAGTTCCACTCACATGAACAAGGATCAGTGTCCTTATAAGTAAATCTATGAGAGAACGTCTGTCTCTGCCATGGGAGGATGATGGAGAGAGGTTTTTATTATTGTTTCTCCTAAAAGAATATAGTAGGAAGTTTTAAATATAATATTTAACCCTTCCCCCCAAAGTGACCTTGTGTCTCCATTCATTCAAGGAACCATTTATACATTTGTACATCTAGGTTGCTAAAGTCTAGGACAAATTTAGGTGTTAAAGTGAGCATTTAAGAAATAAAATTACTATGCTAGGAACAATCTTCATTATAGTTCAATCTTTGATGATGTACCAACTTGTAAGGGAGATCTTAAGAATCTTTGTTATTTGTGGACTCAAGACTTTCATTTTTTCCCCCTCTAGATCTGTAAAAAGTTATGTTAACCTATAAAATATATTTTTTTCAGATGTAGTTATGTTGGCAAATTGAAAACTCCTTTAAAAACAATTCAATTGAGTGTGTAAAACTAAGGACATAACCAGTTATACCAAGGAGCTTGTTGGTACTGTAAGAATATAGCTGTGAGAAAAATGGACACTGTTGTCAAGACAGTTTTTTATAAGGTCATCAAATTCATACGAGTGACCTTATTTTTCTCCTTAGCCAGTACTATGTTTCTTAAATTACTAAATCAAAGATTAGGGTAGAATGGGAGGAGTTGGGGTTGGCCATGGGCTATGACAACAAAGCAGTTTCTGTTGCTACAGAAGTCAGAGGAAATCAGCACAGCCAAGAAAACACAATATAATGTTGCTTTGAGCCCCAGAGTGACCTGCACTGATTAAAAAAGATTGAGACTGAAAGGTGAAATAAGCAGCTAAATTGAAAAGTAGAATTCAGGACTGGAACTAGCATTTGTTACAAACTAGGCACTGTCTCATTTAGTCTTTCACAGTTTTTCATTCCTGCTAGAAGAAGTACTGTAAATTAAGATAGGCAGATTACTAGCTAAGAAATAATAAGTGAAAGATCTAAACAAATTATATTAATACCTTCAAGGGGGTTATTGGACTTAACAGGAATCAAGAAAATTTCAAATGATTTACTGTTCATAATAGCTAAAGAAAAATGATTAAAAGTAATATAACGGGGCCTCCCTGGTGGAGCAATGGGTTGAGCAACGCACTATGAAGCAAACCGCAGCCGCTGCAGCATGGGTTCGATTCCGGTTGCCGGCCCGGGAGGGGACCCACATGGCGCAGCAGACCTCTCCTGCCTCACCTGCTGCTCCCCTTAGCAGTGTGTTTCAGTCAGTCTGGCTGTTCTGCTCCCCACTCTGTCTCTGGTGAATCCTCTCACCACCCTGGACTCTGGCCTGTACCCCAACTCTTGTATGTATAAATAAAAAAAAAAAGTAATATAACGCCAGTTAAAAGAAATCTTAAAAAAAAAAAAACCACAACAACACAATACTGCCAACTTTACCACATTAATACAACTTTAATTTTTCCTGCTTCTACATACATGTAATTTATACACTCAATCATTAAAATATGATCTATTTTTCACTTAATGGTTTTTAAACATTTTCCTTTGTTCTTTTTTGTAAAAAGTTTTAAGAATATATTTTTGGGGGGAATATGCTTTTAAAATAGAAATCAATTTAGTATTTGATTTATAGAATTTATGATGAAATTGAATGAATGGATATTTGTAAAATTTGAGTTGAGAGTCATAGTCTGTAAAATATCTGGTCAAAGGCATAAAATTTAAAGGCATAAATAATACGTAAAACTAAAAGGTGTAAAATAATATCCTTTTTTCCAGTTCTCTCCCCCCTTTTTAAAAAAGATTTATTTATGCATACAAGAACTGGGGTACAGGCTAGAGATATGGGGGGGGGAGTGAGAGGATTCACCAGAGATAGA
Source organism: Galemys pyrenaicus (assembly GCA_019455555.1). Classification (NCBI taxonomy): domain Eukaryota; kingdom Metazoa; phylum Chordata; class Mammalia; order Eulipotyphla; family Talpidae; genus Galemys; species Galemys pyrenaicus. The sequence continues at coordinate 3,960,389 of JAGFMF010011501.1, forward strand.
ATGGGAAACAACAGATTGATTGAAATACACTGTCGAGGAGAGCAGGGGCAAGGCAGGAGAGGTCTGATGAGCCATGTGGGTCCGCTCCCTGGCCAGGGTTCGAACTTGAGCTACACTCGCTGAGGATGCTTCATAGTGCAGTACTTAACCTCTTGAGCCACCAGGGAGGCCCCTCTACTCCCCCTTTTAACTGGCTTACAAGTTTGGTGTCTAACTTTCTAGAGAGTGGGAATGGGTCTTGACATAGTGTGATAAGATGCCATGAGCAAAGAGTCACAGATGTTCTGTTTAGTAATTAAACTCTATTTACAACTAAAATACAAATACTTGGCTTATTTTTAACATGTGATGGTAGGGAATTAAATAGTGTTACCTTACCATTATAATTATATCATGAAGTTATAAGATGCCTGTTTTAAAAAAGATAGTGTTTTAGAAGAAATGAATGAAATCTCTGAGGTTTTTTATAAATGAAGAATAAAGTAAAAGAAATTACTGAAATTACTTAAGTATTGAAAAGATGTATAGATAACACAACTACCTCTAATTCTTACTGGATTCTGTGATGTGCTAAATATCTCATTATTGGAAGTATGTAACATCTTTCAGAAGTGTCTGTGAACATAGTTTTAAGTAGGTTATAATTTTATAAAATAGTAATTAAAATAATAACAATCCTTTGTTCTTTCTCACTAGATCATCATTAAAACGGGAAGTATTTAAGAATCAAAATTTTTATTGGATTAGTGTGAATATTTCCCAGAGTGTCTCATTGATTTGTGAGCTACTCTGAGAAAAATGTTCCTTGGTCATGTTCACTTTTCAATACTCCATATTATATTCTTTCTCAAATATTTATATTACATATGAATATATTGGAAGTGCTGAGAAGGTCTATTGTAGAGAAATATATTTAATTTGACTTAACTATAACTTTGAGTGCTCCAAATGCATTGATGAAGATAATCCTTTTCTCCTATTACTCCATAAAACTGTTTCATGGAAGAGTGTTCCATACAACAGAACTCATTTTTTCCAACATACGCTGGAAAAAAATACAAGTCTAAAGAAACATCTCTCTTAGCTAGTTTCTTAGCTAGTCTCAATACCATGGCCCAAAGATATTCTAGCCCAGGAATAACTATGTTCTTAGAACCAAACCACCTGAACTTCACGTTCTGTCACTTCTTGCCTCTCTACCCCTTTTCTCTATCAGGGCACAGCACCTTCTAGCTCTACAGACTCTCTCCTACCCCTGTTCCAACTTCTTTTTCAGGAAAAAGGGCTCATATAATCAGGCAATTTTTTTTTATTGAGTACTTAATGTATGCCAGGTCTTGTGCTAGACACTGAGATATAATAGTGAACAAGGTAGAGATTTTATTACTGTGTTCTGGCTTTTCTGTGCTTCACCCCAGGAGGTAGAACTTCAAAGTCTAATATCCCAGAACTTAACCTTCTCACACTCAGACTATCTAGATTCTGGGTTTGGAACAATTCAACAATGCTTTAGGTTAGTAACTGAATGGGACTTAGGAAGGAATTAGTAGATTACTACATGTCAAATTGAAGGCTTTCGTTATAGACTAGTGTAATGGGGAAAGAAGCATAAGGAATTATTGGAAATCAATGTTTTTGTCATTGTTAGTATATGACAAAAGAATTTAGGTATCTTTTTGAAGAAAAGTCAGCATTGATGCTCACTAGGAATACTGGAGAACTTTCCAATTGAGAAAAACAAAAACAAAACAATTGGTTAGACTAGGTTAAAGAGCAGTATTTATTCTATTCACTTACATGAATTGTTGCTTAATTATATTGCAGCAGTAGGTTTGTTCAACTGTTAGGATTTGTTGTTTGGGCTGCAAGGTCATCAACTTATGGATAACTAAACTTAGGAGCTTTATAGGATAAAAGATACTATCTTGTAGAGATTATATGGTATAGACAACTTACAATTAAAAAATTTAAAGGGAGAAGCTAGAGTAACATAATTGGGCTTTCACTTTGGATTTTTCTTAAGAAAATTCTTCTGAAGAAATCTAAGTTTATACAGCTGCTGTAGTCATAAGATTTTTGTTAAGCTTTAAAGGAGGTAGAGATTCAAAGGAATTGAAATAAAAAAAATCTTGATACAGAATCTTTGAAGGAGATGCAAATGTGTTTTGAATGTTAAATTTACTTAGATTTAAAATACATATCTTCAAGCAAAGTTGCCATGACAACCTTTCTTAATGTGTGATAAATGTTATGTCTGTCTCTGAGATTTTCATCTTCCCCAATACGCATTCTTTAATTGCAAGAATTGGGCACTGTGGAATATTTCTTTCTGATAGTGTCCTGTGTATTCTTGGAAAATGCAAATTAAGCAAAAGGACTTGATTTATTCTGTAGCCTGGTAATCGCCCCATAATAAATGGTATCTTGTTTTCCTGATGATCAGAAATTGATCTGGTTTTGAACCAAAGATGAAATTTTGGATTATAGTAGAACCATGGGTCTCTTTACATTTCTGTTGTTCTTGTTAGAGAATTTATAGGAAGACCTTAAGGTGTTTGGGAAATTCTGGACCAGATCTCTTGGTTAGCCCCCAGACTGATCCAGCAGCCCTGGGACTGTCTAAATCTATCCATCACAGGTGCACTGATGTTCATCACAGTTACATCACAGGTGACCTGTGATGTGTACATCTATACATCAGAGGTGAATTGATAACCACGAGAGCCTTCTCTCAGTGGCCATGAAGATGCCCAGATACACACCAGAGGCTACTTCTAACATGAACTCGAGTTCAGTAATGCTAAAGAAATACTATAATCACATGTTCCCTTCCCTGTACCCACTCAGGTAGCCTTGTCTTTCACGTTCTACTTTGCAAACCAGGGACCAGGAGAAGAGTGGCTGAATTTTGGAGATTCAAAATATGGGAGGAAGGAGTTCAGATTCTCAATTCTAAAAGTAAGAATTTACTAAGCAAGGGGAGTGTTATTCATTGTTACATTGTAGTAGTAATAACTATGGTTGGGCCTCCCTGGTGGCGCAGTGGGTTGAGCACTGCTCTGTGAAGCATCCATGGCACAGCAGCATGAGTTTGATCCCCAGCCAGGGAGATGACCCACGTGGCACAGCAGACTTCTCCTGTCTTGTCCGCTGCTCCCCTCAGCAGTGTGTTTTAGTCAATCTGCCTGTTCTGCTCCCCACTCTGTCTCTGGTGAATCCTCTCACCTCCCATGAGCTGGCCTATACCCCAACTCTTATATGCATAAAATAAATAAATCTTGAAAAAAAAAAAGAAATAGTAACTATGATTATTACTTAACTCTAAACATGGGTTCTTGCCACAGGGTTATTTTTGTGTTTTATATTTCACTATATTTTATTTCCTTTATAGTATATTTTTAAAATTATAGTACCTTGTGATCATTTAAGAACCCCTGAAGACAGTTAATGAAGTTGAGAACAGAAATATGATCTGTTAATTTCTTAGTTTTTAATTTATGTTGGTCTTGATAGACTTTGTAATACTGTCTTACATTTAAAAGAATTCATGGATATTTTCCAGTCTAATACCCTTACATAATGGGGAAACTAAAGCTGAGAGAGGTTATTTTATATATGAATTTGCCCAGGCTTAAATTAAAACAAAACACAACCAGTTCACAATGTGATTTCCGTTTGGTTTCTTCTTACTCTCTAAAGGAAGAATTTAGAACAAAGAAAAAGCCCCTTATCATAAAGAACTGGTTAAATTTGGGCTCAATACAACTGATATCTGAAATAGGATGCTGGCCTCCCAGAATCAGCACTTGAAAAGAGATGCCCTGTGGTTGTGCTGTGAGGGTTATAAAGGGTTGTGGATTATTTTTATTGTAGGAAGCACACAGCTGACAATATAAGACCCAGTACAAACTAGAAATGTGGGGCTGTTGTGGAGAAAAAAGCCAATCTCTTCTCCCGTGGGGCTGCTCTTTCAACCTCTGGTGGATGAGTGGCTCCCCAGGGTTGTTATATCCACACTGGGACACTGTATTTACCTGAGCCAGGGTAGGCAAGAGAGCCCCACCTTGTCACATGGCAAGCCTGACATGGGGTGTGCAGTACAGGGCAGGGATGTCTACTCCTTGCTCTACCTCAAGACTGCAGAGCACTGCTTGTGTGATGCCAGACACACCACCACTGGAGGGTGACTGTGGCAGAAAGTAGGCCTCCCTCACCAAATCCCCTACTAATGTGATCCTGTTGCCCTGGGCAGATGGCAGAAATGGTCATAGTCAGGTATGGGGAGATGGAGGCCATGCAGGGGCCTTCGACACCAGGGGCCAGGAGAACCTGTGCAGGGAGGCAAGGAGATCCTATGTGTATGTTCCACTGGCCCATTGGACTTCACTTACAAAACGTAAATTGAGGCTAGTTGTACATGCAAATAGCCATAGTGTCTTTCTTATGATTTTTTTTTTAAGATTTATTTATTTATGCATACAAGAGCTGGGGTACAGGCCAGAGTCCAGGGAGGTGAGAGGATTCACCAGACAGAGCGGGGATCAGAACAGGCAGATGGACTGAAACACACTGCCAAGAGCAGCAGCGGGCGAGGCAGGAGAGGTCTGCTACACCATGTGGGTCCCCTCCTCTGGCCAGAGGCAGGGATCGAACTCCTGCTTTAGTGGTTGCGGTTTGCTTCATGGTGCGTTGCTTAACCCACTGCGCCACCAGGGAGGCCCCCTCATATGATTTATTTTTAAGTAGTTTAAACCTCTTTAGAATGACTTAAAATTGGGCCTCCCTGGTGGTGCAGTGGGTTAAGCAACGCGCACTATGAAGCAAACTGCAGCCACTGTAGCATGAGTTTGATCCTTGCTGCCGGCCAGGGAGGGGACCCACATGGCGCAGCAGACCTCTCCTGCTGTGCCTGCTGCTCCCCTCAGCAGTATACTTAAGTTGATCTGCCTGTTCTGCTTCCCGCTCACCCCCCACACCTCTGGCCTATACCCCAGTGCTTGTATGCATAAATAAATAAAAATTAAGAAAAAAAAAAGAATGACTTAAAATTATAAAATAAGGAAGAGATAACCACGCTTTAAAAACAATGAAAATTTCATAATACACATATTTATTAAAGTTGCAAAGGTGTTCTAATATACTAAAAATCTCTCATCTAAAATCCCATTTCACTGATGAACTCTTACTTTCTTGTATTTTGAGCATAATTGCCAGCAATTGTTTCGTTGGAAGGTAAAATGGGAATTTTCCCTGAAATGTCATCATAAAATCCTATGAAATATTTCAGTGATATGAATCATTTACTTACTCATAGGGGCAGACATTTAGATAATAGAAGTAGTTAAAAGAAATCTGTGAGAAATATATTAATTTATGTGGAGGAGGAAGGAAGAAATCCTACTGATATATTTAAAGTGCAGTTAAATTCACTGTGCCCTGCTATTTCAAAATATCAAAATTATTCTGTTCTGCTCTTTTCCAAGAGACTGCATAAAATTATTTTAATAAGGAAATCATGAATAATATTTTTTGCTGTTAATCTAGTCTACCTTTTATTACATGTATATAACAATGTGGTCAAGAAAATCTTACTCTTAGCAATCTTGTACTATACAAGTGAGATTTCTTCCCATATACTATGCTGTTTAGTTAGCAGATTTGTCAAAGTCCAATCTTTCTGAAATTACTGAAATTGACAAGAAACAGATTGTTATAAAAAAAGCTAGCAAGCTTTGGAAAGTAAACATGCTATATAGGTCAGTTAATAGTCAACATACAGATTCTAATGGTGTTAATGTATAATCAGAAAAACCTGTACATTTCAAACTCAGTAAGTCATGTAATTAAGTGACGGTTAGTATTTTTTTAGTAATAAACACCCAGTTATATAGTCTCCAGCTTGATGTTTTATAAAATTTTAACAATGTAAAAGTATGAAAAAAAGTAACTTTGGAAATGAAATTTTTGTGAACTGAGTGCTAATATGCCTACTGTGAGAAAAGGATTATCTATTTCATGTTTCAGCTAGGAAATTCACTGTTTTGGGGGGAGAGGTACATGTAAAGCCAATTTTTGCAGAAACTGAAGAATTGAAAATATTTTATTCCCCAAAACATATGCCTTTCTACTACCCCATTACTACTCCTATACACATAGCTACATTGTTGTGCATAATTCCAGGTTCATGTTGTTAATTGTAATAGTTTAATGGAAAATTTTTTTCCCTTTCGTAAGGAAGCGGTTTTGTTTTCTCTCACAGGAAACATTACAGATTATTCTTCCAGGTTGTGTTTTAGGTTTATGATGTTTCCACTCTTCATGCAAGTAATTTCTACTTGAAAAATGCTTTTTATTGAATTGGATATTATGAAAGAATTATTGTTGATTTATTTGGATGTTATAACAATATTGTGATTATGCACCAAAATGTCCTTTTTTTAAAGAGATACTAGTATAATTAGGGGTTAAGTGTCATGATTACCCTAATTTTCCTTAAAGTTCTTTATGTAAGAATAATACGAGAAGATAAGGGAAAATAGAAATTATTGTTACATCTAATTAATGCATATTTGTGTATTATACAGTTCTCCATGCTGTATGTTTCCAATTTCCATAATAAAGAAAAATGACTTTCAGTTAAATAAAAATCATGCAATATATTACTATTGACTTCTTGAAAATGGAACAGATTTTTCTTTTACAAACTAATTTGGAAAAAATTTAATTTGGAGGATTGTGTTCTTTCAATAATTTTAAATAAATAGGAGACTGAAAATTTGGGAGCAGAGAGTTAAATATGAAGACAATGTATAATCAGCATGGCAGTGGTGTCAGGAAGCATGTGAGGGAGAAGTCTAGATGAATGGGTGTGTCTTACAGATGTTGAAAGATGAGCAATAAGAACAGTTCAACTAGGCAACATTTATTTCTTTAAAGCCCATACTATTGAGCATTGATTATGTACTTTATCTTAATTTCCTTATTTAGGGATAGCATTAGTGGGATGATATATATCAGGGGAATGCCATAGACATAGTGCATCTTTATTTTAGCAGAGGAATTTGACACTTTCTCACTTGTGACTACACTAATAAAATGATGTGTAAATGTGAGATTTTAAAGATATATTCACAACTGGCCAAGTTTAAGGTTTATTGATGGTGATTTACAATAGGCCACGATAAGAAGTGAGGGTTAAAGTTGCAAACTATTAGGTTCTCTTCTGGCCTTGCCTTGTTCACCTTTCTTATTGTAGGGTCAGAGAAAGATCAGGTATTTCCACCCTCCCACCACTGTAATGATGGACACCTGCGGTGCTGCGAGCATTCCAGGCTGGGCATGAGAACGCAAGAACTGTGAGGACCAATCTACAGAACCAACAGGACAAAGGAGCAGCAGCAGTAGCAAAGCTGCTTAGAGGGTTAGATGCACAGGGGGCTGGGAGGCCTGCCAGCCTCCTGGCCCTGAGCACCCCTGCCTGCCAGGTACTTGGCCACCTCTACTAAATAAAGTGTGAAAAGCCACCTAGGGCTCCAAGACTCTCCATCCCTGACCCGTCTGCCCAGAACCATCCCGAATCTTGCTCCAGTGCTGCCTTCCTGCCGCTACACTTATTAAAGCATGTGATGACCACAAAAGTTTTGTTTATCAAATCTGTAGGTGATTGAAACAAGATTATTTCAAGAGCTGGTAATAAGAGTTCAGATTTGGAAAAAAGCATCAACTTCTCTTGGCAGTAATAGATCAATATGTAAAATATCTAGGCACTCCTCATGCTTATTTTGAATCAAGTTGACAATAAATTTCTAAAAATAGTCATCTTGGGCTGCATTAGTATTCTCTCTGTTTAGGGGAGTTAATAGTCTCACCAGACTAAAAAAAAATTCATGCTCATTATAGAAAAATTAAGGTGAGCAAAAACACAGATCCCCCTTTATAATCCCAATACTTACAAAATTTGCATATTATATATATATAATTGCAATCAAATACATGATATATGTACTTTTATGGATCTTTCAGTTATCGTCCTTTTTGCTTATTGTGGTGCGTCTTTAGAAGCGCTCCTTGGTGGAGATTTCCAGCTGCCAGAAATTGAAATTACGGACTTCAGAGCCAGAAGGCCAGTTTCATTGGTATCATGTGGGAACTTGTTAGAACTATAAATTGGGTCAAATCAACTGAATCAGAAACTGGGGGTGGAATGCAGCCATCTGTGTTTTTAACAAGTCCTCCAAGTGTTTGCAATCCACATTGGAGTTTCAGAACAGTTGACCTGAGTTTAACCCTTTGATTTTCATGGAAGGAAACTAATATCCAGGAGTTGACATAAGTTAACTTTAAAAAGTACTAGAATTTTCACACAATTATTCTTAGGATGAAGACATCCCCCAGGGAGATTTGTTTATTGGGTGAATTGCTAAGCAATATTTAAAAGTATGTTGGGAATAAGTGTAGCATGAAGAGTCTACCTACCATTTAACTCACCCGGTGAACTACTGGAATAAATGTAGTTTTTGATCCATTAAAGTTTAGTCTGAACTTGATGTACTATTTTATTCATTTGATTATGCATGTCTTATTCCTTGAAGCCAGTTTATATACTATTTAGGTAACTACCTGATTCAATCACTGCTGCTCTAAAGACATTTGAATGTGACCTTACAAAGTTCATCTATAACAAATTCCTCACACTTAAGGTTGAAATTAGATGTTTTAAGTAGTCAAGAATAAAACTAATTGGATGGGACCAACTTTTCAATATTTCGTTTAAGTTTCACAGTGAAATTTGCAAATTTGCTACTGAAATTTGCTACTGTATATCTCATAAAGCCATTATAGCATCAGCGATTGCTCCAGTTTGTCATGGTATGGTATTGAACTAATTCTTTGACAAAGTATTACATTGTTCCTTCGTAATCTGGAAAGGAAAAAACCTGTTTAAAGGCAAGAACAAGAGTTGAAAGTTAAAATAATGAATCATGTTCTGAACTGAAAACTTAGTGAGCTTTGACTTTCCACAGTACAAATGAAGGCCGCGGACATTATATCTTAGCAGTTGTCCGGACTTTAAGCTTTTTTATGACACGTGAAGCAGTCAGGTTTATGAAAAATAGAGTATCTGGGGAATATCAGCAGAATACTAACTGCAAGCTCAAATGATCTATCTTGAATTTTTGTCATATTTTTCAAGGTGCTGTCACATAAACTTAATTTATCCTAGTAACAACCTTGTAAGGAATTAGTACAGGACCAGCCAAACCGTTTTTTCGAGACTTTATTGAATTGACGAAGAAACTGACAGAACCAGAGAATTGACAGAAAAAACTTGTCAGTGGGGACGTGAATGAGAGCAAGAACAAGCATAAAACCTGAGAACCTGGGGATGCAAAAGAGAACAGAATAGAGGCTCACCTGGCGGGCAAAAACAATTTTAGTGGGCAAATTAGAAAAAGTAAAGTACTGGACATCTGGGAATAGGAAACAAATTTATTGATCATCACCAAAGAGGATGGATGTGGTCAAAGATGAGAAAAATGAAAAGTGAGGTAGCACTTAAAACTGCATGGAAGTTTTGTGGGTCGGTAGTCACTCTCAGGCCGACGAACCCCATGGGGTTGAGCCAAGGGTGAAGATAACGCGGAGGGGAGTCAAGGGAGGCGCGGCGGGAAGACCGAGGAGCTAGGTGTCGCGTGCTGTCGGGACTAACAAAGGCCGCCGGCGGGACTCCGTGCCACGCAACGTGCGGGGCCCAAAGGGTTAACCGCACGCCGGACTCCCGCGCGCATCCCGGCCCCCACTATCACCGTCGCTAGGAAACGCCGGAAGTGGAGGAGGGGAGGGCGGCGCGGCTGTGGGTGGGAATCTTTTTCGGGCGCCCGGGGGCGGAGGGAGGGGAGCGCGCGTGCGCGCGCCCGGCCGGCCGTCGCCGCGGTGACCGTCCTCGGAGTCCGTCGGCTCGCGCCCCGCCCCCGTTTCTGCTGCCCCCTCCCCTGTCGCGCGCGGGGGGGTAGTGTTTCTTGCTCCTCCGGAGTTGCCGCCGCCGCCGGCGCCGCTGCTACTCCTCCTCTCCCAGCCTTGGGTTTCCCTGGCGCCGCTGCCGCCGCTCCTCTACGGTCTGTATGAGGAGGAGGAGGATGTGAAGATGGCGGAGCTGCAGATGCTGCTGGAGGAGGAAATCCCGGGGGGCCGCCGGGCCCTCTTCGACAGTTACACTAACCTAGAGCGGGTGGCTGATTACTGCGAGAACAACTACATCCAGGTGCAATGCATGCCCGGCCTGGGCGCGCGGGGCCCGGAGTAGGGAGGGACGCGCGCAGGATCCCCGGGCCGGGGGCCGTGCGCGGGGGGCACAGGGCACCCGGGGCCGAGGCCTCTGCGTGGACACGGCCCTGCTGAGCCCCCAGTGGGGTGAAGGTAGCCCCGTGAGAGCGGGGACTGGTGGTGAGAGCTGGTGGTGCACGGGTGAGAATCCTCCGTTTGGAGGAATTTGTAGCTTTAAAACATTTTTAAAAGCCAGGAATCAGTGCTAGGTGCGGTGTGTGTCGTCCCCGCCTCTTCGCTGCTCCAGCCCTCGGTCGCCCGCTCACTCGGTGCGGGTCAGTACTCCGGATGGCGGAGGAGAAGGAGGGTAGCATTTTCTGACAGAATCCTGCTCCCCCACCCCATAGCTGGGGTGTGTGGGGGTGGGGGGGATTGATGGATCACCACCTCCCCCAAGCTCTGGAGGATTTTTAAGGGGCTAGGTTGCTGCAAAGTAAAGTGCCTTAGTTTCTATTCATGTGAATGCCCCCAAAGACCGGTTGGTTGTTTTTTAGGTTCTGACAGCGATATAGAAGAGCAGTTGTCTGGTGTTGGAAGTTACTGCCATTTTTTTTTCTCCCTATGGAGAATGAGAAGCTGCATGATAATGATCTGGTTCCCTTTCTCTCTCCTCCTCTCCATCCCCTTAAAATAGAAATTATTCTTGTGGGATAAGGAATTGAGACTTTTTCAAACAGAATTAGGAAATGAGCCGCGTGTTTTAATTTTTCCTGTGGTGGTTGGTTTGTCACCCATAGCGGTAACCGCTGTGTGTATGTGTATGGAGAAAAGGGATATTGGCTGAGATGAGCTCCAGCTGCTCCTAGATGAAGCAAAATATTGTGTGGATAAAATAAATCCTCCTTTAAAAATTAGTGGAAAGGATAGGTTAAAACGCACAGTTTGTCAATTCAGCATCTTGTTTTCTTTATGGTTTGTTTTGAATTACATATTTTTCCATCATTTCCCTCCCTGATCGTTGAAATTCTCTTGGGATAAAGATGGAAATGGAAGAAGTATGTTAAATTGTTTCTTCACTATGTTCTGTCTTGCTATCCCCTTATAGCCAGGCATTATTAACATCACCTATATTGGGAAGCATTCTCAAGTCAGGGTAAAATGGAAAAAAAAAAGTGTTAAAAATGTATACATTGGCAAATTTTGCTAGATCCACATGGTTAATCAAGGGTTCTATTGTGAGATTTTATTTCGTTAGACATATACTACAGTCTTGTAGTACAGATAATAATCTTGTAGAGAACATTTGCATTGGAGAATGAAGCAGGCATAATGCTAGCCTTTTCCCTCCAAAGAGGCAGTTGAAAGTATAGCTAGTTGGAAAAGAATGTGAGTTGGATCAAAGATTCCTACCAAAGATATGGTTGTCCATATTTGTAGAGTGCTTTGGTAATAGTGAGAGATTCAAATGTTCAGTTGCTTGGTTCTTCACTAAGTGTATTTGAAAATCTTCTTTAGCCTTTACTTTGTCACGGGTTGATACTCACCTGCTGTTTATAGAATTTCATAGCGTAGTTAGTAGGAGAGGCTAATCTATGAGCAAATGAATATGGTAGTTTGTCAAGCTGTTCTATAATGGACTGCAGGTGGGAAGAACTGAAGGCAGGTGTACTGTCGTTAGGGAATTCACAATTTCTAGTAGAGGCAGAACTAAAGTGGTAATTCCATTGCCTCCTGCAGCATATTATGGGAAAGTTATAAATCAAAAAAGAAATTGGGGTTGGAAAAGTGATTAGGTTACTACCAGTAAATTAAAAAAACAAACCAGGTTTCTCTCTTTTTGAAGAGAATTTTTATTGTAATGTGGTGGTGTAGTTCCTTTCTAGCTTCTTACTGTTAAGGTAAAAGGACATGGATTAAGAAAGCTGAGAGGTTAAAGTGGCCAGCGGTGATCATCTTTTTATACTTATATATTTCTTCCAGTTTAAAAGAAAAGAATGTTGCTGTTATTTTCACATCTTAGTATGGGTTTCAAAATTTAGTGTGTTAAGTATTTTAAAATTCAAAAGATAAATACTGGTCAATGGAAACGGACTTCCATATTTTTGGATTGAAAAATATTTCTTCAGTTTCGCTTCTAAAATAGATTTTTACATTTTTACCTATCAGATTTTTATGTTTTAGAGTCCAATGGCATATATATGTGTGTGTCTGTATACACATACATCTCATTGGTGTTTTCTCGAAACCCGGTTGACAACTGGTAACATAATTTGCAGTAAAGTTGATAAATAGAACATGATGAAAGTAGATTTGTGCTGACCCAGCTCTCTGACAGATTCTCCTTGTGACCATAGAACTGGCCAGTAGGGGTTTTGATGCTGCATTTGACCCTGCAATAGATGAAAGTTAGTTTGTGGGGTCTGTGATCAGGTGATTAATTTAGCCTTTTTATAGCAGCATGCCCTAACCACTAGCTCGTTAATGAATCCAATACTCATTTTGTGGAAATGTAAATTTTGCCTATTAAGCAGAAAATCTGTTTAATGTATGTAACAAATGGCAAGGTTCTTTGCTATGTGTTCTTACATAAACAGCTGGTTTTATACCACAGAATATGCAAAGAGTTGTAACTGACAATATTCTAAAGGTAGGTTATTTTTAGTGTGAAAATTGAGGAAAGGAAAGGACTGTATTTTCCCGAAAACAGTTGTACACTATGTCTGCACTTATTGTCATTGATAGTTTTCTGAAAACGTGGACTTTAAGCAATGATGCATAAGGAAACTAGATTTTCCAGTAATCTCCAACGTTGATTTGTTCATTCAGAATTGTTTTTTTTCTTATCAATGTTAAAATGAAACAGCTTGAACAAAGGATGTTATTTGATGACCTACAGTTTTTTTAAAAAAGTTTATATATTTATGCATATAAGAGCTGGGGTGTAGGCCAGAGGTGGGTGGGGAAGAGGTGAGAGGATTCACCACAAACAGTGGAGCACAAAACAGGTGGGCTGACTGAAACACACTGCTGAGGGGAGTAGCAGGCGAGACAAGGAGAGGTCTGCTGTGCCATGTGGGTTGGCTCCCTGGCCAGTGATCAAACTCCTTGCTGCTGCAGTAGCTGCCTGTAGCTTTGTGGTGCTAAGACTTAACCAGGGAGACCCTAGTGATTGACTTTTCAGTGACAAAGTGGTCATTATCTAGAGCTTTGACAAATTTGTCAACACAGGCTAAATTCTGAGCCCCTTACTCTTCAAATTTATGTCATTTGTGCACTTGGTACCTCCCTTTGCTTTTCCAAGTGCTTAATTGATCTCATAATTTTCATTCTTGATCCAAGAACACCAGTTGCACTTCTTTTTGCCCTCCCTTGAAGAGTTTCCTGGTAAGAAATTACCCTTTATCTGAGCAATTAGAAACTCTGCCTTGTTATCTTACCTTGGTACGATTTAATATATTTATGATAGGTTTGCCTCATTCCTTTTCAATAGAAACCAATTATATAACCAAATTGATTTACTTATGTGTGGAATATGTAGCAGAGATATTTTTGAGTATGAGATCCTTTTGGTGTTACCTTTTAAAATTCAAGGAATTTTAATAGTATGCAGTGTCAGTATGTAAATGTAATCTTTTGGTGGATGAGCAAAAATATCTTGAAAATTAAACTGTAGACTTTTGCTAGTACATGGTTGGATTTTAGAAAATAGATGAAGTAGAATGTGAGACAGTTACCTACATTGACTTTTTCTTTTATTTTGTATTCCTTCTTCAAGATATAAAGCTTCTAGAAGATAGTCATATCTTAAATTTTTAACTATTCTTCCATTAGCCACGGACTGTTGTGCATATAGTGGACACTATACAGTCACTAAATGTCAGAAACATATAACTTGAATGTCTGTGTATTGAATTATTTTAGAGTGAATGTAATTCTGTATTTGTCTAGCAAGTTTTTCTGTTCACGGTTGTAAATCATTTATATTCTCTAAGCATCACTTAGAATGCAGCTTTGCAGTCATTATCTTGCAAGAAATGGAGTTTTATTTCTTTTTATAAAATTGACATATTTGATGTAGAAATTTTGGACCACAAAATAACCTTACCTTGAAAAATTTACAACATGGATTTTTTTATTTGATTTTTAAATCAGATGTGTTGCGGTATAATACATACGTAATACAATTTACCTTAGATATAAAGAATTTTATATCTGTGAATTTTGACAAATTTATAGTTATGTAGCCACCATAACATTTTCTAGGGTTTGTCTAATTGCTTAGTTTTAACTTTCAGTTTAGATGAATACAGCTATAAATGTTTGCTAACGAGCGTTGATAGGACATAGATATTTCTCTCACTTTGGTAAATTTAAGGGATTTGTTTCATGGCGCCGTGATGATATGTATATTTACATAGGCAAGGTTTGAACTACAGGTGATCTGAGTTTTAACAACACCTGTGATTCTCTTGAAATATGGGATTATGGGAAGTTTGTGGAGGAGCTGCTTTCAGGCCTTTTCTCATTTACCTCTCTAACTATCAAGGAGACTATCCTGATAATTATTTCTCATTACCTCCTAGAGCTGACGAGAAGAGACTTTATTTTGTACCCTTTTGAGTATAGCTGCACTCTATGAATTTAGGCTGTAGCATGACTGGCTCCTCAGCAGCAGTGCTGTATCATCTGTATTGCAATCATGAACCATTTTATTTTGGTGTTACTTAGCACAAGGGCCTCATCTTTTGCTATTCTTGTTTTTGCTTTCTATATAAATAGGCTTTCAGAAGCTAACAAGAGTTTGTTATGAGTTGATGAATCTGTCAGGTCTTGCCTTCCCTTTGCCTTGATAGTAAATACTTAACAGTGGGATTAGTGGGTTGGTTATATGGTAAATCTTTAACTTATAGACATTGCTGAACTCTTTATCAAAATGATGATACCATTTTGCATACCCCGAAGTTCCATTTATTCTCTGCGTCAGCACTTAGTTTTGTCAAAACCAAAAACATCTTTCCTTTGGCTTCATGTTTGAAAGTAATTTGAGTACAGAATTCTAGCTTGACAATTTTTTTCTCAGTATTTAAAAGTTGTGCCACACTTTTTTCTGGCTTCAGCTATTATGCTTATCTTTGTTCCTTTGTAATGTCTCATTTCCCTCTGGAATGTGTTTTCTCTCACCATTTTTTTATGATTTTGATGTTCTTGATATAGTTTTCTCCATGCTTCTCATGTTGAAGGTTCATTGTACTTCTTCGATGTATGAATGGAGCATTTTCATTAAGTTTGGAAAAATTTTAGGCAGGATTTTGTCAAGTGTTTTCTCTGAGAACTTCATTAATGTATATATTAATCTACTTGAAGTTGTTCTGTAGCTTACAGATACAGCCTTCATTTTTCAAAAAAAATTTTTTTCTGTGCTTCACTTTGGAGATTCTATTCTTTTGTCTGTTCAAGTCCACTAGCTGTTTTTGGTATGTGTCCTGCCATTCTATTTGACAGTCTTTGCTTCAGACATTATAGTTTTAATCTCTGGGGCTCAATTTGGGTCTTTTTATTATTATTACCATCACCACCAGGGTTTTAACTTGTAAATGTATGGACTGTAATTACAGTAAAATTTTAGTAGCCTTGACATTTTAGTACTTGTATTAGTTCTGCATTGCTTTCAACTGATTTTTCTCCTCATTGGTTATATTTTCCTCCTCCTTTACATGTTGGGTATTTCTTGATTGAATCATTGTACAGTCGTTGTGATTATTACCTGGTACTGAATTTTTAAAAATATTTCTGTAAGTGTTAATGAGTTTTATTCTTGAATGCAGTTAAATTACCTGGGAACTCTTTCATCTTTTTGAGTCTTTTAAGATATATTGCTGAGACTAGTGAAGTGTTTTAGTTTAGAATCTTTTTCTTCGCTAAGAAAGTGGGACCGTTCTGTGTAGTTCTACTAATGCCCCATGAATTGGGACGTTTTCGATTTGGCTCTTAAGAATGTGCATTGTTTCTTATCCTGTATGAGCCCTATTTATTCTCTTCTCTGGTCCACTTGAATGAGTCTTTCCGCACCCTTACATAGTTTTGTCATATGCTTGGACCGATCAGTATATACCAAAGGGGAGTCTTCTGGTCATCTCCAGATCTCAGTGCAGTATTCTTACACGTTTGATTTGAAAAACCAGTTGTTGTGGTCTTCACATCCTTGTACCCCGTCTCCCGAATTACAATGTCTGTCAACATACCAACAGTAACTTTTTTTTTTTTTTGGAGAGAATATTTTCCTCACTATCTGGGATTGTTTGGGACTTTTTAATGGCACTTTTCGTGCCATTTGAGTCTATTTATAGAACAAATGTTTAGATTTAAAGACTTATTATGCTGGTGTTTTTGAAGAGTCTATCCAGTATCTTTGTTTTATTTTTCTTTCAGAATGTCTATCAATTTAGGTTTTTCTGTTTCCTTGTGATTACATTTAGTTAGTGCATTTTTGTATATTTGACGGTAAAGTCAGTGCTGATATGTTTTCTGTGCAGTGCATTATATAAGAATTGTGTCACATTACTGGTGATGTTAAGTTTGACAACTTTTTTCAAATGATATTTGCCATGTGTAAAGGTACCTTTTTACCTTTTGGTGATTAATAGTCTCATATTGTCTTTCACATATTTCTGATTTTTGCATGCAACAATTAATACTACTGTGTTTGTAAAATGAGGATTTTCTGATGTCACTTCTAATGTATTCATTTGATATTTGGAAGGGAAAATGGGTGGGAGATTGCATTTCTGCTCACTGTTGTTTGTGCTGACCAGAATGGTGATCAGAAAAGCAGATTTTCTGTGGTAGTATTGCATTGTCCAGTTAGTAGCTCTATTGGTCCTGAGTGCCAGGATGTGGCATAGATACTCTTTGAACGTTGCACCTGGTATGATGCAGGCTGTTATTTATGTTGCAGTTTTCTGATCACAGATATTTCAATTAGAGTGGTTGACTTGAGTCTTCTCACTCCTCTGTTAGGCATGGCTGTACTTGGTGGGCCAATTTTGTGACTTTTAGCTTACTCTAGGATTTACTATTATTTGGTAACCCAGTACTTTGTGTGAATTTCTCACAGACTGTGGCATTATTTATTTTCCCCAGCTGTATTGAGACATAATAGGTAGGAGCATGTAAGTTTAAGGTAAACATCATGATGATTTGATACACAAATCTATATTGCAAAATGATTACCACAATAGGGTTAATTAATACTTCCAGCACCACATATAATTGTTTTTGTATGTGGTGAGAAATATTTAGGATTTAATTTATTGATAACTTTCAAGTGTCTAATACAACATTTAAACCACAGTCACCATGCTGTGCATTAGCTCTCTTAGAACATCATCTTATACCTGGAACATCTCTCCATTTCCTCCAGTCCCTGGCAGTTACTACTCTGTTTTTATGAGTTTGACTTATTAAAAATTTTATACATAAGTGCAACCAATGAGTATTTGTCTTTGTCTGATTTATTTTACTTAGCACAATGTCTTCCAGGTCTATCCACGTTGCAAATGGCAGGATTTTCTTGTATGTTTGAATTTATGTTTGTGTATATGGACACACACAGTCATATGGTGCATAATGTCCATCAATGATGGACCACATTTATGATTATGGCCCCAATAGGCTATACTATCTAGCATAACTATGTAGTGGGATATGCTATCTAGGTTTGTGTAATTGTGCTCTATGATGTTTGCACAAAGATGATATCATCTGAAGGTTCATTTCTCAGAATATATCGCTGTCATTAAGCAGCATATGGTTGTCATATTTTTTATTCATCTGTAGATGGACACTTGGGTTGTTCCTATATTTTGGCTTTTATAAATAACACGGTGATGAACATGGGAATACAGGTATCTCAAGATGATTTTATTTCCTTTGGATGTGTACACAGAAGTGAGAGAGTTTTGGTTTTAATTTTTTGAGGAACCGCCATACCATTTTCCATTGGGATTACCAATTTACCTTTCTGCCACTAATACACGAGGTTTCTCTTCTCTGTGTGCTTGTTAATACTGGTTTGAATGGTTATCGTTAAGAAGATGAGATAACAAATATGAAGTGATCTCATTATGGTTTTGATTTTCATTTCCCTGGTGATTATGATGTTGATCATCATTTTATGTCTCTGTTAACCATTTATTGCCGTATCTTTTTTTGAAATGTCCATTCAGCGTCTCTGCTTTTTTTTACTTGAAATTACAGGTTTTTTTTTAAGATTTATTAATGCATACAAAAGCTGGGGTACAGGCCAGACTTGTGTGTGGGGGGTGAGCGGCTTCACCAGAGACAGAGTGGGGAACAGAACAGGCAGATTGACTGAAATACACTGCTGAGGGGAGCAGCAGATGAGATAGGAAAGGTCTGTTGTGCCGTGTGGGTCACCTCCCTGGCAGGGGATTGAACTTGTGCTGCAGTGACTGCGGATACTTCATAGTGCGTTGCTTAACCCTTTACACCACCAGGGAGGCCCTACAGTTTTAATCTTTAAAATAAATGAGATTTTTGCTATCCAGTTAATAATACAGGCAGACACTACAGAACCTATCCCTAGTTAATGTTTTATTGGGAGAACATGTTTTATTTTTTAAACTTTTATCATATTTATTGAGATATAATTGACATAACAAGTTCAAGATCTCCAACATAATGATTTGATATATGTATAGATTGTGACATTGCCACACTAGAGTTAGTTACCACCTCCATCACTTCACTTCATTACCATTTCTTTATTGTGGTAAGAGCTTTTGAGATTGGCCTCTTAGCAACTTGGAAGTGTATAAATAGTATGTTACCTTATAACTGAAAGTTATACATTTTGGCTGATAAATCCTTCCTTCCCCCCTACCATGTAGTATCTGATTGAATCAATTTACATTACCATCAATAGAACACAAGGATTCCTTTATCCATTCCTTGCCAACACTTGTTACCTTTTGTATTTTTTAACAATATCATTGTGGAATGTATGTGAGTGCATATCTTATTGCAGTTTTGATTTGTATTTCCCTTTTTATTAGTGATGTCAAGGTTCTTTTCATATCTTTGTTGGCCATTTGTAAATCTTTAGAAGAAGATCTATTGAGTGCTTATGTTTGTTCTTTAAATCAGATTTTTGGGGGGCCTCCCTGGTGGCGCAGTGGGTTAAGCAACGCACTATGAAGCAAACTGCAGCCACTGCAGCAAGAGTTCAATTCCTGCCCCTGGCCAGGGAGGGGACCCACATGGCGCAGCAGACCTCTCCTGCCTTGCCCGCTGCTCCCCTCCGCGGTATGTTTCAATCGAACTGCCTGTTCTGTTCCTGGCTCTGTCTGGTGAATCCTCTAACCTCCCTGGACTCTGGCCTATACCCTAGCTCTTGTATGCATAAATAAATAAAATCTTTATAAAAAAATCAGATTTTTGGGGGTATTGAGTTGAATGAGTACCTCATATATTGTGGATATTGTCCTCTTACCTGATACAGGATTTGTAAATATTTTACCCAGTTGTACTTACCTCAGGTCCCTGGTACAAGTGCAAGGCCGAGAAGCAAGCGTAGCTGCTTCTTCACATGCCTCACTGCTCCATGTGCTCCTCCAGATCTTCTTTATCTCCCATCCATGTTAGTTTTTTTTTTTTTTAAAAGATTTATTTATTTATGCGTACAAGCACTGGGGTACAGGCCAGAGGTGTGTGGGGGGTGAGAGGATTCACCACAGAGAGCTGGAGAAGAACAGGCAGACTAATGGAAGTACACTGCTGAGGGGAGCAGCGGGCACAGCAGGAGAGGTCTGCCGCGCCATGTGGGTCCCCCCCCTGGCCGGCAGCAGGGATCGAACTCGTGCTGCAGTGGCTTTGGTTTGCTTCATAGTGTGTCGCTTAACCCACTGCGCCACCGGGGAGGCCCCCATGTTAGTTTTTTAATACCCAGCTGTATAGTAGCTATTTATCTCTCAGTGCACTTTTTAGCTGGTATTTATGTAAAGTTTATTTGCATGTTGGGGAAAAAAAAAGCTTTTTAAACTACCTGGTTTTCTGAAAAGCTTCATGTTGCATCCAAATATAATTAGTTGATGCTTGAAACTTGACAGAGCTTTGAGTGTCCATAAGATGTATAACACCTGACTTTGCTGTTCTAAGAAAGGCTATTTCTGCTGCACACAAAGCAAGTGTGTATTGACACCATACTAAACGAGGTGACCAAGAAGCAATGTTTTTACCACTTTTCATCCTAACATGATGTATATAGCTAGGCACCACGCTGTCACTTAAGAAATTGGTAGGGTTTTGTGATTTACTTGCTATGCTTTTTAATTTATTCCTATGTGAAACAATGGGAAATAAGATCACAGTTTATTTCTTAAAGTTTGCTATTTCAGGCCCAGATTACTTACAATTATTAATGACTGGGAGAACCAAAGTAAGTGTATCTTGTATTGAAGCCAGTATAAGCATATGACTAGTAATTGTCCTACCCTAATAAGATAAATCAATTTCCACATTGTTTCTTTCATGCATGTTAACCTGTACTTGTGATCCACATGCAGCTCAGTCTTATTAGAACAAAGACATCCATGACATGTCTCCCCAGGACATCTGGCATCATTAGGTGTTACACAAGAGCGATCACATGTACTACACTGGGTATAAAAAGAGCCTTGTCAGGGTGGGTGGTGTGGGTCTTGCCTTGACCTGAAGTCCTGTTCATTGGCTCTGGTACAGAGGGACTCCTGTGTGTGAGCTCTTAATAAATTACTGATACACGAATTTGATTGCAAAATGGACTCTAATAATGTTGCCAACTCTTTGCGGAGTGGTAAATATCAAACAGCACTGCTTGCTGGAAGAGCAAAGGAAATTATAGCCACAATTATGGAATTTGAAAAGGCGGGGTAGTATGCTTTGTATACAAACCATACAAATAGTCTCGCATGTCCTGTAAGAAAACCTGATGGGACATGAAAGATGATTGTGTATTGTTGAGAGAGCTAAATAAGGTCACTCCACCAGTCCATGTTTTGCCCCAGTACTGATCTTCTCAAATGCATTTCAGTAACTTTAGGGTTATATCCAAGTGTCCTGGATTTGTTTAGTGCTTTCTTTAACACCCTTTTGGAGGTGTCGGGCCTAAGATCAATTTGCCTTTTCCTGGGAGGGACAGTGGACTTTATGCTCCCACAGAAGTATTTATACAGTCCCACTTTTACCACAATCTAGTGATAAGGGATCTGGAAAGGTGGCTTGAACCTCCCTTGGTGACTGTTTCATTATGTAGATGATATAATGTTAAACTATAATGACTTGCCTTTTCTGTTGAAACGAACACTAGTCTTTAAGAGTTCCTTGTGCAGGGAGGTAAAAAAAAAAAAAAAAGAGTTCCTTGTGCAATGAGGATGGGCAGTCAAAGGAAGGAAGATCACATGCCAGGACAATCTGTAAATTTTTTTGGAGTTGTCTAGTTGAATCATAAGATGTCAGCTGTCATGGTAGGTAAATCTGAGCTTTCCCAGTGTCCACTTGTTAAAAAAGTATAAATTTTTGTTGACTTATTAGGCATTGGAGGCCTTTATATCCCATGTAGCCCAGATCCTTTGTCCTTTGTACAGTGAAAAAGGGGATGCATTGGGATTGAGGCAACCAAAACGCGAAACCTTAACCCAGGCTAAAGTTATAGGCACATTACTGGGGGGGGGGGGGGGGGGTTAGAATGTGATGGGTTTGGATGGGGCTATGGCAAAAGCAACAAGGAAAGTGCATTCCTTTAGGCTTCTGGTTGGTTATGGAAGGGTGCTGAAATTAGATAAAGCTCTATTGGAAAACTCTTCCCCTGTAGGAGGATAGATTGACATGTTTGTAAAACCTGAGTGCCTGTAACCAGAATAGCACTCTGCATGCTAATTTGTAAGAGAGAAGCACTTATAATACAAGCTGTCTTTCAGGAAAATGCACCCCCTATAAAGCCCAGTCATTTAAGTGGATCCCTAAGGCTTTCCTTCAGATCCTACAGTAATAATTAGTGGGGGCTAGACCTCACCAAATGAAACTGGCTCACAGGTTCATAGAGGACAGCTACCAGCATGGAGAGCCACTGCAGCGCACTTGATTCAGATATCATTTAAGGAAAAGAACGGACAAGGGCAAAGTAGCCAGTTGGCTGAATTAAAAGCAGGAAGGATAGTAGTGAGGAGCAAACTCATGTTCTGTCTATTGCTATGAATAACTGATCAGTATACCAGGCTTGTGATGGCACATTGACGTCACAAGAAATGGACAGTACTCATTAAGGATGTCTTAGGGACAAGAATTATGGAGGACATTTGGGAACGATGTTCTCTTCCCACCATCTGGCTTGCCGTGTACCCCTGAACAAGCTGGCAGCAGTCAAAGAACTCATTTTACTAGACAGGAACTCCAGGAGTGAGCTACATACTTTTAAGCTGTCATATAACTCCACCTACTCAGGAGTATTGGAGAGGAAGAATGTACAATTATATGACATTTTGAAGAAAACCGCACTGGATCACTATTGGAGGGTGGAAAAAACCAATTGAATGAAACCATCAGTTTTCTGAATGTGGCCTTGAAAACAGGCCATGCACTGGCATATGAAAGACTCCAAAGTCCTTCTGGACCAACGTCACAGAATTCAGGTTTTGATGAATAGAATTGACCCACAAATTGCTGATGAGGGGCTAGTGTTGAGTTTGCTACAAGCTTTATCCCCAGTGCCACAGACTTAAACTGGGACTTAGACTGGAAAGTTCCACCTCATTGTTTGGATATTTTGGTGCCCTGGGATGTAGGGATGGAGGTACAGTGGAGTTTTGCTCCTTAATCATAATTAAACTGTTAGTGATTACCACAGGGTGTTCACGGGTACTTTTTCTTGTCCTTTGTTAGGAGGCATTACATATCCCTCAGAGTACAGTCATCATATAGAAGGCAAAATGGATGGATTTGGTTTGTGGTCAAACCATAGAAGTGAGTTGGATGGGAAATTTTTTACTGTAAATATCGTGATATCTGAACTTCAGTTCTACATGTGGTAGTTGATCTATTTCTGGGTTTTTGTTTTGTTTTGTTTTTTCTCTTTTTGTCTGAATATAGGAAGGATGACAGCCTGACTTCTGTTTTATTCAAGTAGGGTCATAGATCAAAGGTGCCCTGACCTTCAACTAATACCTTCTCTTTTGTGTGAGATTGTGGTAGCACAAGGAACTAAGTGGAAATCAATAAGCTGCGATTACTGCTCTCAAAAGTCATTTAGTCTTAAAATCCAGTAGTGGAAATAAGACCAGTACACAAATAACTATAGCATGTCTTAAGTGGCAGGATGAAATTACCTCTCAAGGAAAAGTGCAGTGAAAGTCAGAGGGTGGTTTAGTTCAACAGGCATTTATTGACCTCACTGGGCGCCAGTTTTTCGTGCTAGCTGAGAAAACAGACAAATTATAGTCACTGTTTTAGAAAGCTGGGAAAAGGAATGATATAAGGATTGAGATAATTTTGAAATATGTTAGGTTTATTCCGAACAGTTATATAACAACTGTAAGTTGTTTATTGTCTATTGGTAATAGGTTTTTGGTTTGTAGTTTGTCTAAGACCCGATGGGATGTTGGGAAAATACAAATATGGGTATTACTTTTTGTAATGATTTCAGAAAGTGTACAACTTGGCTGCTTTCTAGATATTAGGATTTAGTCATTAAAGAGATGATCACATATTAACATGAAAGAGAATGATTTGGAAGAGGAAAGTATTAGCAATTGCATCTTAAATAGAAATAATGTAATAAAGGTTTAGTCTAGTACTTTCAAGTTTATTCCCGGTGAGTTGTAATCTCCACATTAAACATGAAAAGTTCTTTAAAACTCAATCATTATTTTAATTGGTATGAAGCATGCAGGAGGTAATTAGCTTAAGAAGTAAAAATAAGCATGCATAATTTATATACAAATTTTTTATATGATGTGACTGGAAATTTTTTTGAGTTGTTTAATTATAAGTTATGTGTTGAGAAGATAATTAAAAGTTTTATGTTAGTAGGTTAATGAGCCAAAATGTAATCATGGTGAAACCTTAAGTTACTGAAAGTTTTCCTTTATTTTTAAAATCTCAATAATTTAATCTCATCCCATAGAGGTGAAGTAAGGAGTAGCTTTTAGTTTTAATTAAAAAAAAAAAAAAACAAAAACTTTTTTGGTTTTGGAATCATTTGGAAATGTTACTGACCTGATGTCCCATCACTGCTAAACACATTGGTGTTTTTCCTGCAAACAAGAATATTTTTTTAATCACAAAACAACCAAAAAAAGTCAGGAAATAACATAGATATTATTCCAATCTCTAAATCTCTAATGTTCTTTATAAAAGAAGAATCTCTTTCAGAAATATTTTGCATTTAATTGTCATTTCCTTCATACTGGAACAGTTCCTTATTTTGACTTCCTGACCATAACACTTTAGGTGATAGACAGTTACTTTTTATGTCCTTAATGTTTGATGTTCCCTCATGACTAGATCAAGCTACATATTTTTGGAAGGAATGTTACAGAAATGATGTTGTATTATTATCTTCCTTCTTTTTAAGTTGATTGATGATACTCAGTTTGATCACTTGCTTGCAATTGTATCTGATAGGTTTCTCCATGGGTAAAGTTATTCTCCATGGGTAAAAATATTTCTCTTTTAATGAGTACCTCGTGGGCAGATACTTTGATGCTGCATTTTTCCTGTTCTTCATAAACTTACTGTGTAACAAACTTTTTTATCATAACTTATTTTGATGCTCAAATTGTCCTAGTTATGGCCCCTTTTTATTACTTAATATATTGGATATAAAATATCAAATATCTTTCTTTGAATTCCTATCTATTTCATTCTTCAGTGTATAAAGCATTGCTTGTTTCAGTGATGTGTGCATTCTTTAAAGTGGCCTAGTGTCAACCAATAGTACTTACCACAGCAGGTGCTTAACTATTAAAAATGATTTTCCGTAGTGACTGGGATTTTGTATGAACTAAAAG
This sequence comes from Galemys pyrenaicus, assembly GCA_019455555.1. Lineage (NCBI taxonomy): Eukaryota > Metazoa > Chordata > Mammalia > Eulipotyphla > Talpidae > Galemys > Galemys pyrenaicus. The sequence continues at coordinate 3,985,714 of JAGFMF010011501.1, forward strand.
TTCTTAGAAATGGGAAATGTCTCCAGTCAAACAGTAGTAAATTGGTGTATCAGGGGTCCCTAAGGCCACCCTCTGGTTTGTCAATTTGTTGGAAGCACTCACAGAACTGTTATGTTCACAATTGTGGTTTATTACAGTGAAAATACAGTTTAAAATTAACAAAGGAAACAGGCACATAGGGCGGAGTCTAGGAGAAATGAGATATAAACTTCCAGTCTTCCTCTCTAAATGGAATTGAGACAGTGCATAACTCTTCCAGCAATGATGTGTGACAACGCATGTGAAGTATTGCTAATGTGGAAGCTCACTCAGATCCTAGAACCTGCAGTTTTCATAGGCGTTCCGACATATAGGTATAGGGTGCTTTTGTGACTAACCATAGCTCTAAGTCCTGGGTGCTACCCCGAGAGACGAAACTGAGTTCAGTGGTTCCTGGTAAACAGAGTGAATCATCATAAGTCACACGATTAGCTTAACTATCTCATGCAGCTCTAGCTCCCTGTGTACAAAGATAAACTTTTCTTCCAGGATCTGAGTAAGGACCAGTCCTTTTTTTGGGAAGTGCAGAATTTGAACATTCTAGTCCTAATGACTAGTTGATCATGTCCAATAAAAATGAAATAAATGTGTTTAAGGAAGGACAAAAAAATCTCTACTGAATTCTTTGACGTGCTGATTGCACTTCACAGAGAAGTTTTAGACACTTGTGAGATATCAAATTATAGTATAATTTAGGTAAAATTTCAGAATCAATGCAGTATAAAATTAGAGCAGACTACTGCATAGAACAGATACTAACCCAGCTGCTTTGGAATCCCAAGAAGTTAAGATGTCATTGTCACAGAAGTTGTGCCTGTGAAATACTTGTATGTACTTCAACTTTAGTTACATGGAACTTGGGGGGGGCACAGAAGAACTGGGGTGTGAGTCAGGTGCAGGGAGTGAGAGGATTCACCAGAGACAGAGGACAGAGTAGGGAGCAGAACAAGCAGACTTACTAAAATACACTGCTAAGGGGACCAGTGGGCAAGACAGGAGAGGTCTGCTGCACCATATGTGGGTTAGCTCTCTGACCACTCGGGCTATAGTGGTGACAGCACTGAGGCTTAATCCTACAGCCACCAGGGAGGCCCTGTAATTGTATTCTATAATGTGGATTCTTCTTGATACTTGTATAACTGACATGTTGGCTTATGTCTCTATAACTTTAGGACTAGGACATTAAGAACATAGAGAAATATATCAATAATATTTTTTTAGTTACCTCTAACTGGTTCATATATTTTCACATACATGGGATTATCCATTTAAAAAGATAGATGCAACAGCTACAGTTAACTTTCGAACATTTTTTCCAAGAGAAGTCCTGTATCCTTTAATGATCACCTCTTAATCCTCTGAGCAATGTCAGGTCTAAGCAACCACTAATATGTGTTTTGTTTTGTTTTTTGCCTATTCTGAGCATATCTTGTAACTGGAATCATATATTATACGTGTGCGACCTTTTGTGTCTACCTTTCTCTGCTTAATTTGTTTTCAAACTTTATCCAAGTTGTATTATATATAGTTGCTTCATTCCCTTTTTATGACTGAATGGATATCCATTTACCTATTCATCAATTGTGAGGCATTTGGATTGTTTCCATGTTTCGGCTATTATGAAAAATTCTACCACAGCATATTATATAACCTTATAAACATTCATGTGTAAGTTTTTCTTTGGGCGTATGTTTTCATTTTTCTTGAGTATGTAGCTAAGAGTAGAATGCTGGATCTTATGGTAACTATATGTATAACCATTTGTGGAACTGACAGGCTGATCTCCAAGGAGATTACAGGACTTTCACATTTGTTTGAGGGTTCTGGACTTTGATTATAGCCATCTTAAGCACACATGGGAAGTGCCTTTCTGTAGTTTTGATCTGCATTTTCCTAATGCAACTGAGGATACGGAACATCTTTTCATATACTTATTGACCATTGGTGTATCTTCTTTGGAGAAGGTTTTATTTAAATCCTTTGCACATTTTGATACTAGATTGTCTTTTAGGTTTTTTCCCTGTCAGGGAAGTGGTCAGGGTGCTCCCCAAATGTCTGCTCAGAACATATGTTGGGTGACTCCTTCTTGGATGAAAGTCTAAGATGACTTTCAGATGAAATATAAAACCTGCAGTTAGTGGAAGAATGAAGGTCTAAACACCAGGAGAAGCAGCTTTGAGCCATTAGAAGCTGCAGCTCTACATCACCCTGGGGTTGAGCTAGGCACTTGAGGCCAACATTCCCCTGGCTGGTCACTCATCTTTTAGTTTTTGAATTGTATAAGTTCTTTATATATTTTAGATTTGCAAATACGTTTTCCCATTCGATGGGTTTTCATTTTCTTGATGGTATCCTTTGAGGTACAAGTTTTAATTTTAATAAACTATTTAATAAACCATTGTGTGTGTGTTTTATGTGTGAAAGCTAAGAAATAATTGTAAATTCAAGGTCATCAAGATTTATTCCTGTATTTTTTCTTAGGTGTTATAGTATTAACTCTCACATTTAGGTCTTTGATCCATTTGGAGTTAATTTTTGCATCTGTTGTAAGGTAAGGGGTTCTCATTTCTTTGCTATGTGGGTATCCAAGACACTTTTTCCTCCTCATTGAATAGTGTTGGCACCTTTGTTGAAAATTCTCCAAAAATGTGTGTTTTTATTTCTGGACTCAATTTTATTCCATTGATACATATACCTATCCTTATGCCAGTATTCCTGGCTTTTGATTACTGTATTTGTGTAGATTTGAAATTGTTATCTATGTTTCATCCAGCTTTCTTCTTTTTCAAAATTATTTAAGCTATTCTTTGAATTTCCATGTGAATTTTAGGAATCCTTGTTAATTTCTACCATAAAAATTATTTGGGATTTTGATAGGCATTGTGCTGAATCTGTTGATAAACTTGGGGAGTCATCTAAATGATAATAAGACTTTTTATCCACCAATAGGGTGATGTGTTTCAATTTAGTTAGGTCTTCTTTAATTCTTGTTATGATATTTTGTAGCTTTCAATATGTAAGTCTTGCACTTCTGTTTTAAAAATTATTCCTAAGTATTCTGCTTGCTTAGTGTTAGCTAAGATACCAGCAGTTTTTTTTTTTTTTTTGCACTGAGGTGGTTGCTGAAACCTTAATTCTCTGTGTGATATGAAGAGGGTTGATACCTGCATATATACTAGCTTGCATTTTTAGTAGGAACCCTCACTATAGAGAATGTGAATCTTTTATATTGTTCAGTAAGCTTGCCTGCCCTTTGGTTCAGAGCGAAACACTCCATCTTTAAGACTATTTCCTGTACAAGTACCCTTGAAAGTATAGTCTGGAATAGAGGCAGTTAGTTCTCATGCAATATACAGAAATGTAAAAGATACATGGAAAATTGTCTTCTAATATCAGTTTCATTTTTCATTTCAGAAGACATTTTTGGAACGCTTTGCCTTTTTTCTCCAATCCGAATTGTCTGGGTTAATGACATTTTAGTTCTGTTGCACAGTTGTCACCTCAGAAATGTCCTTTGTTTCCACTCTTGTATTTCCCTTCGCCTCTTTGATGTAGATCCTATTTTCTGGATCTCATGCTTCCTTTTTCCTTTGGCTTTCTGTTTTGAGGATGCACATGCTGCAGTGCTTCCTGAGAAAGATTGTTACATAGAATGTTTTTTGTTTAAAAATGACACCTGTGTGCTGAAAATCTTCATCAGTTTTCACTAGCTTTGATGTTTGACTTCATATAGAATTATAGATCAGAAATAATTTTCCCTCAGATTATGAAGATATTCCAGTTCTTTTTCATTTCCTATTAGCTTTTATGTTGCTTTTGAGAACTCATTTTCTTTCCCGAGTCTTACTGTATGTGTTCCTCGTGTCTAAAAGTTTTTCACTCTGAAATTATTTTTTTTTTCGAATCCTCATGCTGAAATTATTATGTCTTCATCTGTCCCTTTTTAACCTCCCCAAATTTTTTGCCATTGTCATTTTCATGTGATTATTCATATCCCTTGACCATTTTGCATTGACATACTCTCTTCATTTGCTTTTCTCTTTATTATACAGGCAGCTTAAGTCAGTTCAGAGAACATATATTCATTTTGATATCCTAATATATAGTATGTCATGTATGTGTTCAGTGGAGAAGGGTCTGTTGAGATGAAATGTTAGAACTAAAATCATCGAGAGTTTCTAAGAAACTGTTTAATACTTTAGATTGACTGACGACTGAATGAGAACTAAGTACCTGTAATTAATCTAATTATAGTTTATAGCCAAAGCAAAAATAATTGCCTATTTTCCAGGTAGTGTAGTGGACTAACTGGCTTGGTAAGAGTGAGACTATTGAAGAAGGGAAAGATCTCTCAAGGTTATGATCTGTAGAAAATTCTCTTGCATGTCCTCATTCAAACCCCCTAAGTATTATCATCCTCTTCTAGTATGTTAGAAATGGATTGTATAACTGGGGGAATTGGTTCTAGGAACCCCACGGATACCAAAATTTGTCTCTTAGATAAAATATAGTATTTGCATATGACATTGCACATAGTTTTATACATTTTGAATCATCCCTAAATTACCTATATAATACCCAGTGCAATTTATATACTAGGTAAGTAGTTGTAACATTGTCTAGATTAGAGAATAGGGACAAAAAAAGTATCTACATATGTAGTGGAGGCACAACTGTTGTAGACCCACCTACATCTGGATTTGGGACACCAAGGTACAGGTATAACTACTATATAAAATGTGATATGAAGACAGTACTTCTTACCTCAGGAGCTTACCAGGAGTCATGGGAGTTTGGGTCGGTGAGATATGCACGTATTATCACGTATGTGCTGTAAATCTGTACACAAAAACTCTGTGGGAATTTTCAAGAAATAATGGGGGTGAGTTGTTGGAGAAATTGATGGGTTACAGGTGAAAGATATGCAAGGCATAAAGAAACCATGAGCTGTGTCTTGAGGACCACACCCTCCACCAAGTACCTGTTATTCTCCACCGAAGTCCATTGGATTCCCTCTTCCCTTGGCTCCCTGGCTCCCACTCTTCCCTCTCTGGTAGCCTCAGTTCTTCAGATTTCTAGGATTTGTTTTAGTTTAGTTTTGTTTCTCTACATTCCATATATGAGTGAAGTCATCTGGTATCTGTTTTTTCCCTTCTGAGTTATTTTGCTTAGCATAATGCCAGTTTGATCCATGGAACTGCATGTTCCATGTTGCTGTAAATGGCAAGATTTCATCTTTTTTTAAAAAAAAAAGATTTATTCATACAAGAGCTGGGGTACAGGCCAGAGTTGCGGGAGGTGAGAGGATCCACCAGAGACAGAGCGGGGAGCAGAACAGGCAGACTGACTGAAACACACTGCTGAGGGGAGCAGTGGGCGAGGCAGGAAGGTCTGCTATACCTTGTGGGTCCCCTCCTTGGCCTGCAGCAGGGATCGAACTTGTGCTGCAGTGGCTGTGGTTTGCTTCATAGTGCATTGCTTAACCCACTGTGCCACCAGGGAGACCCTCATTTTTTTTTTCTTAATAGCAAAGCAGTTTCCATTGTGTGTGTGTGTGTGTGTGTGTGTACGTACACCACATTTTAATCCACTGTCATTGGGCTCTTGAGTTATTTCCATACTTTGGCTATTTTAAATAGTGCTGCAGTGAATATAGGCGTACATATTTCCCTTTGAGTTAGTGTTTTCAAATTCTATGGGTAAATACCTAGGAATGGAATTGCTGGATTATATGGTAGATCTATTTTTAATATTTTGAGAAACCTCCATACTGTTTTCCATAGGGCCTAGACGACTCTGCATTCCCACCAACTGTGTATGAGGATTCCTTTTTCCCACAACCTTACTGTACTTGTTGTTTCTGTTCTTTTTGGTATGGACCATTCTCACAGATGTGAAGTTGTATCTCATTGTGACTGATTTATGGTTTCCTGATGATTAGTAATTATGAACATTATTTTCATGTACCTATTGACTTTCTGTATGTTTTCTTTGGAGGAGGGTCTATTTAACTCTTCTGCCCATATTTTGATTTGGTTCTTTGTTTTCTTTTTATTGGGTTGTGTAGTTCTTTGCCTATTAGTCCTTTGTTGGATGTGTGATGTACAAATAAGCTCCCATTCAGTAGGGTGTCTTTTCATTTTATTGAGGTTTCTTTGGTTTACATAACTGTATGTGGGTCAGCATCTGGAGTTACATATGGTGTATTTTTATTTTTTTAATTATTATTATTTTTTAAAGATTTATTTATTTATGCATACAAGCACTGGGGTACAGGCCAGAGGTGTGGGGGGTGAGAGGATTCACCACAGAGAGCTGGGAGCAGAATAGGCAGATCAAGGGAAGTACACTGCTGAGGGGAGCAGCGGGCACAGCAGGAGAGGTCTGCTGCGCCATATGGGTCCCCTTCCTGGCCGGCAGCAGGGATCGAACTCGTGCTGCAGTGGCTGCGGTTTACTTCATAGTGCGTTGCTTAACCCACTGCACCACCAGGGAGGCCCATGGTGTATTTTTAAAAGTATTACTAAACCAAATTTGATTTTAACTCTCTTACTCAAGCTTTAATAAGACTGGGATTATTTAGGATTAGAAAAGAAAAACAAAAATTAATATTGTGATTCTTTCTTCTTTCAAGTTAAAACCATATTTTTTGGTTATTTTGTTAACTGCCGTTTCACTAAAAGAATTTTGCTCCCCCTATAAAAACTTATATCTAGGGTTATTGATTCTGACTTTTTTTACTGTGTGGGAGAAAAGAGAGAGGGACATAATGAACAGAACAGTTAATGAACACTCAATGAGGTAATGATAGTTGTTAAATATAGCTGTGTTAGAAAGTGGTGTTACATTCATTATCTTATTTGAGGGTCATAATTACTTAGAGTTTGAGGTTTTGTTCGCTGCTTTGTAATTGAGGAAGCTGAGAAACTAACTCTTGTCCAACTTGATTGTACAGTAAGTAGTTGAGCTAACTTTAGGATAAAGGTTTCTAGGTCAGAGACTTGTGTACTTTTTGTTGAACCACAAAGTCTTTCTGTAGAAGTAGGGCAAGAAGATGGTGTTTGACAGCAACGTAGACTATGTAACTTTATCATTGCTTTTGTTTGTGTCTTTGGAAATAATTGCTTTTTACTGTGTTCTTTGTTTTTCAAGTAGAGTTGATAGTACCTGGCAATTTATGCTCCATAGGTTATAACATTTGGAATGGTTGGGAAGAAAGGGTACTTTCACTGTTTTTTATTTATTGTTATTTGTCATGGTTATTACAATTTATCATTTTATTTTTATTCCTTTTATCAAACATTGTGTTATAGTTATATGTCACATGGAAGGAAGGAGGAATTCAGGAAAGTCTAAAAACGTATCCTAGAACCTATGCATTGAAATCAGTGCTATCTTTCCAAGCAGTGACCTTGAGAAATTGTATGTTGCTGCCTTTTTCAAAATATCCATTAGATATCATATTTTTAAGTAATAGCTTCTGGATTTTATTTCTACGAAGATGTACCTATGCAACATGAAAATGTTTAGCACACTTGGTTAATAGTTTAGTTATTGACTATACCAGATATTGATAATTAGTTTTATTTTTTATTTTTTTTAAGATTTATTTGTTTATGTATACAAGAGCTGGGGTACAGGCCAGAGTCCAGGGAGGTGAGAGGATTCACCAGACAGAGTGGGGAGCAGAACAGGCAGACTGACAAACACACTGCTGAGGGGAGCAGCGGGCACAGCAGGAGAGGTGTGCTGTGCCATGTGGGTCCCCTCCCTGGCCGGAAGCAGGGGTTGAAGTCGTGCTGCAGTGGCTGCGGTTTCCTTCATAGTGTGTTGCTTAACCCACTGCGCCACCAGGGAGGGCCCGATAATTAGTTTTAAAAACATTTTTAACTATGGTATTGATAGATTCAGCTGCTGAATTGTTTTAATGAGTATTTTTTGTACATTACAACAGAATAGGTTATCTTTGAATTAATGATTTTTTTTTTTTCTCTCCTAGTCAGCAGATAAGCAGCGAGCCCTAGAAGAAACCAAAGCTTACACTACACAGTCCTTAGCGAGTGTGGCCTATCTGATAAATACCTTGGCCAACAATGTATTGCAGATGCTGGATATCCAGGCTTCCCAGCTAAGAAGGATGGAATCTTCAATCAATCACATTTCACAAGTAAGATAACATTGTTCTGTTTTCTTAACAATCACAGGCTATCTGTAATACAGGCAACTTTTATTATAAATTAACTCACAGGTATGATTGGGAAAATAAAAACCATTAGGTTAGGGTTGTTTTTTTGATTTTTGTTTTTTGGATGGGGAATTAAACTTCAGTGGATTCTTTTAAAACTTAGTTGTCATGTTGAATAATCAACCCTGAGTCATACATTTGTGTGGCTTATGCTTTTATATGTTTTTTTTTAAAGATTTATTTATTTATGCATACAAGCACTGGGGTACAGGCCAGAGGTGTGGGGGCGAGAGGATTCACCATAGACAGAGCGGGGAGCAGAACAGGCAGATCAACAGAAGTACACTGCTGAGGGGAGCAGTGGGCAAGGCAGGAGAGGTCTGCCTCACCATGTGGGTCCCCTCTCTGGCCAGCAGCAGGGATCAAACTCATGCTGCAGTGGCTGCGGTTTGCCTCATAGTGCGTTGTTTAACCCACTGTGCCACCAGGGAGGCCCGCTTTTATATGTTTTTACTTTTACAGAATTTTACAATTACTTATGACACCTTTTGTGCTAAAACTCTTACTCAGTTTTCCCTGGCTTTGATGGTTTGACTTGATTATAGAATTACAGTGTTCTGCAGGGTAGGCTCTTAATATAGAGTATAAGTTGCAAACCTTTGCTTTTAAAATACTGTTTTCCCCCAAATGTTTTATATTTTATTATAACTGTGCTTTCTTAAAATATTACTGTGTTTTTAGAGGGAACCAGATGTTTCTTAACACCAAATTCTTTTTGCAATTTGGGCAAAACTAGGTTAGGAGTAGATGGAGAGAGACTAGGATGAAGAAGCAAAGAAATGGAGATTTATTCAGGTCAAAGACAAGATCACATGTTTATTGGAACTGTTTATTGTAATTATTCAGGGCCAGTAGATAATTAAATATGTGAGCTACTCGATTTTCTTCCTCATCAGTATCTTTTCCCTGTCTTCTGGTCAAGAACTTGATCACTTTTTAGCCTCCTAGTGCTCTAGCTCTTTTCTTCATTTTAGTGGAAATGAACACTTGACTAGGATTGAGAGAGGGAAAGATATGGGATTCTAACCTCTGGCTCTTCTGCTGTCTTGTGTAACCTTTGATTAATTTGAATGTCAGTTTTCTCATCAGTAAAATGAGAGGACTGGTTATATGATTTCTGAGCTGTCTTCCATCTTGAATTTTTTTTTTATTCTTCTGAGTATCACGATGAACTTGATTTGTATTTGTTTTCTTCCCCTTTCTGTATTACTTGCTCTGCTGTTCACCTCAACCTGTGCTCCACTGACTTGACTTCATCTCTCTATCATTCTGATGTAATTAAACTTTTCCCAGATTACTCTGAATTTGAATTTTGGGATAGGAATGCCACTGACTTTACCAACTATGTATCATGAAAAAATACCTCAACAAAACAAGGTAATGGGGCGTCCCTGGTGGCACAAGGGGTTAAGTTGAAGTAATATGAAGCTATTTGCTGCACTGCAGCACCAGTTTCATTCCTGGCCAGGGAGCTGACTCACATGGCGCAGCAGACCTCTCCTGCCTAGCATGCTGCTCCCCTCAGCAGTTTATTTCAGTCACTCTTCCTTTTCTGTTCCCCACTCTCTCTGGTGAATCCTTTCTCTCTCACACACACACACACACACACAGACCTGCACCTCTGGCCTGAACCCCAGTTCTTGTGTGTATAAATTAATAAATCTTTAAGAAAAAAAAAACAAGGTCATTACCCATTTCTAAGTGTCATATGATCACTTCTCAGCCTTTTGGCTAAGATCAAATGCAGTATCTGTGTCATGTGATTCTAAAAACAAGACAATTGATTGGGTGTAGTATCAGACACTTTTATTAATGGACAATATAGTTTTAGGTAGTATAGTAATAAGATACTGTAGTTACAGTTTTGCGTGTGAATACCACACACTTACCGTATTCATAAGGCAGTGTTAAGATGTTTTTTTTTTAATTTATTCATTTATACATACAAGAGCTGGGGTATAGGCCAGAGTTATGGGAGGTAAGAGAATTTACCAGAGACATAGTGGGGATTAGAACAGGCAGATTCACTGAAATACACCGTTGAGGGGAGCAGTGGGCAAGGAAGGAGAGGTCTGCTGCGCCATGTGGGTCCCCTCCTTGGCTGGGGATTGAACTCGTACTGCTGTGCCTCAGATGCTTCACAGTGTGGCACTAAGCCTGCTGCGCCACCAGGGAGGCCCTAGGATAAGTTGATAATGTGGTTTTCTTTAGTATTCAAGTATAGTAAATTTTAAAGAAATTCCATTTTTAGTTTTGTTACTGTAACAGGGTGGTTCCCAGGAAAGGGGGAAGTTACAGAATCCTGATTCTGCCCTAAGTGGGTGGAGCTGAGCAGGGATAAAAAAATATTAAAAAAAAAGTAAAGGACACAAGGAAGGGAGGAAAAAGGAAGCAGGATGGAGAGTAGCAAGGAGACATGGAAGAGGCACGTAAAGCAGAGGGACATGCGAAAAAACTGCGCTTGCTTTTTGGTCTTGGACTGGTTAGAACACATGTGGGTGAGAGACCCGTGGGGAGCTTAATAATGGCAGCTTTCATCTTAATTTTAATTTTGCTCTTTTCCTCCCAAATTTGTTTAACTCTTTCTAACCCTTTTATATGGATCTCTACTGAAAGGTCTCTTAGATTTGTGGCAGGCTTTTGGGCCTTGCTTTGGGCCTAATTCTATTTGGCTAAACTTTTACCCTCAACGAGATGGGTAACTTTAAATGCTTAACTTAATAACTATATTCTTTTATCCTTTCTATATTGTACCCTAATTATATTAAAGTTCCTTCCTGTTAAAAACCTTATGTTTATCTTAATGCGGCAAATGGCAAAACCCATTCATAGAAGGCAAGTTTAGAAGTTCTAAAGTGCCCCTTTCCATACTCTGTAACATTACTACTTCTTTGGAATCACTATTTAAGAGTTAACTAAACATTTAGTCTTCAAATTGAGGGTAGGGGTTAAACATTAGCATTAAATATTTTTCAAGCTGTTGTATTCTCAGAGTGAACATTTGATTTTACTGACTATAAGCACACAGATAATTGTAAAGTCACTATAGTATTATGTGTAAAGATGAATTATGTTCATGATTTTGTGTCCATTTTTGGTAAGCTAAAAAAAGGCTTATAGAATATTTAAACTAAATTTTTAGCTTATAAACTGTTTTTAATCCATCCCATGTCTTCTCTCAGATACTAAAAACAGTGCTGTCTGTATACAGTTTATCAAAAGTTAGAAGATCAAGACATGTCAAAACACAAGAGAACTTAAAGTAGTAGTCCTCCTATTCTATCAATTTAATAGGCCTCGTATTGAAATAGCATGTAGCAAGTAAAGAAGATAAGGAATGATAAAGTAATACATACAATAGAAGTAATTCTTTTCAAGACACTTTTTGTACAAAGGTGGAAGGCCTAAACCCTGATAAAGTCATCATGAAAAGTAATTTTTTGTTTAAAAAAATATACACAAGGGATTATTCTCAGTGAAATAAGCCAGTGAAAAAGAAAAATATCGAATGGTTTCACTTATAGGAGGAATCAAGGAAGGGATCGGGAAAAAGAAGTAACTATAATAAAGTAAAAATCAGAATCATCAGGCAACTGTAGGTCAGAGACATTCTATAGAGGAGGGAGGGAGAAGGATCAGGACGGGTGAGAAAGCACAAGGGACTATGGTGTGGTGCATGGGTGGACTGGTGATGGGAATTTCATGGAGAAATTGTCCATCATACAAATGTGAAGGATGATGTAATATACATTAAAAAAATAAAGTCCTATAACAACTAAAAGGAATATACACACACATATACATATACCCTTACTTAAAAACTGCCAATTTAAATTAAGGACACTACTAATGGTTATCAATATTTAATTTACCCAGGTCCTAATTAATTTCATATGCATAATTTATATCATTTTATAAAAAGGTAACTGAAAAATTACCTATTCTGTTTTAGTAACTAATTTGTTTTATAAAAGATGAATAATTTAAAGCATATTTATTATTAAATGTTTACTTGAAACATGAACTTACTAATTCCAAAAAAAAGAGACCTATTTTAAAACATCCAACATAGCTGAGTTAATCCACTGTTACTGTTTGACTGCAGGTGTTTTCCCACACTGATGGGCACTTAATGAGGTAGTGCTATCCGGTACAGTCAGCCCTCAGTTTTCTTGGTGATGAGAATCAGCAATGCATGGATAATCCTAAAACAAAATACTTTTATATACAGCATTTTCCTGTCACCTGCTGTAGCCTGAGCATGTGCTTGGGTCAACCCTGATGAAAATGTGGGAATGGGGCTTAGTCTTGCAAGGGAGCTGGGTCAGTAAGAATTATACTAGAGGAGCCTGGTTTGGCATGTGTGGCTGGGTATTATGGTGGGGAGCCTATATCAGTAGTAATAATGGCAAGAAGGATGAAGAAGCAAGTTAATAAGGAAGTGTGAGTGAATAGATACTTAAGACCTGTGCAGTTGAAGTGATAGTTCCTTCATTTGTTTTTTGGCTTTTAGTTTTAAATAGTAGTGTACTTGTATTAAATTTGATCATCTTTGCTAGCTCACCACATTGTTTTACTTGTCACAGGTGAGTGCTTTAGGCAATATAAAAGTCTGCACTTATCTATTGAGATGGTTCTCCACAACCTACCATATTCAGGTCCTCTTCCTGCAACAGTTACTGCTCCAAAATGTCATTAGTGTTGCTATATATTTTTTTAAAGATTTACTTATTTATGCATACAGGAACACCATGTTGTACAGGCCAAATATGGGGGTAAGAGGATTCACTAGGGGAACAGAACAGGCAGATTGCTGAAATACAACACTGCTGAGGGGAGCAGTGGGCAAGACAGGAGAGGTCTGCTGAACCACGTGGGTCAGCTCCCTGACTGAGGATTGAACTCCCACAAAGAGCTTCATAGTGCTGTACCTTAACCTCTTGTGCCACCAGGGAGGCCCCATTGTTGCTATTAAGAAACCCTGCTCTGCTCTAGTTTCCTGAGAAGTAGACATTATTCTAGAGTAGTCATCTAGAAAAATTATATAGCCAAACTAAATTATTTTGACTTTCTGTTCTTTTGTCTTTTCTACTAGGGAGCAGGCACTACAATTTTATGCTTTTTTTTTTTTTAAGCAAATGTCCACTATTAAGGTAAATAGTTCTTTGATCTTTTCTAGTGATTTTCCTTTTATCCTGTGGGTTGGGCTGTGTGTGTTTTTGTATATATGGAGGAACATATAAGTAGTATGTAATTGTCTCCATTATCCAGATATGATAAAATGTTTTGATACTTTTTAAAAAAGTCTCAATTTTTTTAGTTGAAAAGATGTGCTTGTTATAAAATGACCGCATATTATTATAAATAAGTGGGGAAAATGTTACCCTTTTGATCCTCCAGAGATTTACCATTATTTTTAGCATAAAAATTTGAAATTGAAGTTCTAGTTTTCCATAAGCTTAAAATTCTGTTGTGGGTGGTTGGATTTTTTTTTTTTTTTTTTGCATAGAAGAACTGGGATGTAGGCCAGAGGTATGGGATAGTGTGGAGTAGGGAGNTTCCATAAGCTTAAAATTATGTTGTGGGTGGTTGGATTTTTTTTTTTTTTTTTTGCATAGAAGAACTGGGATGTAGGCCAGAGGTATGGGATAGTGTGGAGTAGGGAGGGGAGGGGCTGAGAGGATTTACCAGAGACAGTATGGGGAGCAAAACAGATAGATCAACTGAAAATACACTGCTGAGGGGAGCAGTGGGTGAGACAGGAGAGGTCTATTGCACCATATGTGGGTTAGCTCCCTGTCCAGGGACTGACCTCAGGCCATAGTTGTGATAAGACTGAGACTTAACCCCAGGGCCACCAGAGAGGCCTTGGATTTGTATTCTTATGGCTTCTTTTTTGAGTAAGATAATTATATTTCTGAAAACTAAACTGAGTTAAAACTGTCTCAAGGGGATTATGTTCTCTGATAAATTTCCTTCTACTGCTATGACAAAGACCAGTTATATAAAAAATAAGTGCCATATTTTGTTTGGTTCTTATTTTGAATTGTTACTTGATAAATATGGAATGTTCCTAGCTGATATTTTTAATGATTCAGAATGATTCATTAAAAATTACTCAAAATGAAGGTTAATTGTCATTTCTTTGAAATTAAAAACAAGTAAGTTGCAAAATAATCATGAATGTGCAACCTTTTTGTTACAGCTCCCCCAAGCAGTTGAAAAGATTTTATAATTTGCTTAGCATGCACAGAAATAGTTCAAAGACTATTGTCTCTAAAAGAAATAATTTAAAAGGCCAGTCTTGATTTCATCCTTAAATTTAGATATTTAGATATTTATTAGTTCTGATGTTTATAGATTCTGTTGCTTTTAAGATCTCTTGGTTGTAATAGGAGACTGAATTTGTTTTAAGTTCATACTTCATTTATTTTTTTTAAAGATTATTTATGCATACAAGAACTGGGCACAGGCCAGAGGTGTGGGGGGTGAGAGACAGAGTAGGGGACAGAACAGTAGTGACACTGCTGAGGGGGAGCAGCAGGGAGACAGCAGCTGGGCCTTGTGGGTCAGTTCCCTGGAGGGGCCTCAAACTCATGCTGCAGTGGCTGCAGTTGCTTCACAGTGTGGTGCTTAACCCCTTGCGCCACCAGGGGTCCCCTAAGTTCATACATTAGGTAGTTCAGAAGGATAAATAATCAATTTTCAGATTTCATACTGTGATATTTTATAATGTCATGATGGTCATAATTGTTTATTTCTGTGTTATTGCCTGATTATCTTTTTTTGAAAGGCATAGTGGAAATAGGACTGGGGGGAAACTAGGGCCAGTATCTGTTAATTGCTGCTTGAGCCAAGAATGGTGGTAAGAGATATGAACAATTTCAGAATTTTTCAGTTTTTTTGACTGCAAATCTCAGTAAAAAAATTCCTTTTACTTTCTACCTAGTACACAAGGTGTGTATGTATTTATAAACGTAAAGTGTTTCAAGAAGTAATACATAACTGTGTGTATATGTAGTGTGATGTTTTTGTTATTTCCTTTAACATAATTGCTGCTTAAGCAATTGCAACATGATTTGAAAATGCTGTTTCAGTGTATAACTTGTATTTGTGGAGAAATGCAGCCTCTAAAATAGACATGTTAGAGACTGAAATCACATCGTTCTGTACTAAATAATATCTATGTGAGCATGTTTTTAACTACGTGAAATAGGTTAATGAAATATTTATGAGCATTGTGTCATGATAAAATATAGCAGCTTTGCTTAAGCAAACTTAAGCTTTTCTGTAAAAAAAAATGACATTTTTAAAACTATTACGTGTCTCTACTTTAATAAAAAGTTATTTAAGGACTAGTGAAAATTATACACGTAGATTATTTTTAAATAACTAGATTAATCACTAAGAATTATTATATTGAGCTAAATCTTAATGGAAAGGGGAAAAATTACCATGCTTTAACCTAGGGGTTGGCATACATTAAGTTTCTTAAAGAGCAGGTAATAAATATTTTAGGTTTTGCAGACTTATGACTTAGGACTTTTAACTATTCACCTCTGCCATTGTAACTTGCATCTGTCAAGTAGAACGATTGCTTTCCGATACAACTTTATTTATGGAAACTGAAAATTTAATTCCATACATCATGAGGCATACTTTTGATTTTTTCAACTATTAAAAAATGGAAACACCACTCTTAAATTTTGGGCTATATAAAACAACATTTGATCTTCAGCCATGGCTTGCCAATCCTTATTTTAGTCTAAAAATGGAGCAGGTCAGCTTTGGTCCAGAAATGAAGAAAATTTAGCAGTTGTGCTTAAGAATATGAATAATAATTTTAAGTCTTTGAACATCTATATTTGGATTTTTCTCGATATTAGAACTGTACATTTTTGTGTTGTGTTTCTATTTTACAGACTGTTGATATTCATAAAGAGAAAGTTGCAAGAAGAGAAATTGGTATTTTGACTACTAATAAAAACACTTCAAGGACACATAAGATTATTGCTCCAGCTAACCTTGAACGACCAGTTCGTTATATTAGAAAACCTATTGACTATACAATTTTAGATGATATTGGGCATGGAGTAAAGGTAAGGACAACTGTCAAGTTTTTGAAAACAGTAGAACTATTTAGAAAGTAAACTTTTATCTTTCCTTTCCTAGAGGACAAAGTTTTAGCCCAGTTGTGGTTTTGATAATCGCTTATTACTGTAATTATTTTCTTCTTTCTGCAGCTTCTTGGTGCTGTCTTCTCAAGTTTAAAACATTCATCTCTGGATTGCATTTGCTTTATCAGTTATCATAGTAGTACACATAGATTTGGTAAATAAAGGTAGTATAATCTTTCTAGTCTTTTAATGATTTAATTTGACTGATTAAAAAATTATGTTATTTAAGTATTACCTTATCTCAACATTTTTTCAGCATATTTTTGGCATTAGTTTTCAGAAAAAACTTATATAAACAATCAAGTACTTTAAATTTTTTAAAATAATTATATCTTAACATTTTGGGTGGAAATAATGTAAATGAAAGAAACATGTGAATTAATATATCCACTGCTTTTGAATATAGGCTATTAGACATTTTGGCTATATTTTAAGATGTTTTTGAGTGCCTGCTATACATATATATATAAAATAAAACACCATAATCAAAACTGAGGATTATATACATTTAATTTAAATTGGTTTTTGTACTTAAGAAACTATTCGGAGTGTCGGCTAAATATTAAACTAGTTAAAATTTTCAGCCCATCAATGATTTGAAAGACTGACTAGTCAGATGTTACTTTGAATAAATTCATATACCTGTAAGTGAAAATGTACACTTCATGTAGTTGCTTTATGTATAATATAAGCAAATTAAGTTAAAAAAAAACCTTACGCTAGTATGACTAGAAATCCATTAAATCTAAATTTAATATAGATCTAGGTAAAAGAAAATGAACAGTATAAATTGAAAAAAAACTTTTCCTTCCTCGGTTTTTATATAAATGATATTTCTGAAGTATGATGTTTAATTTTGTAATTGACATTTACATGCATTCACATTACTAATTAGAACATGTTGAAATGTGCTATATAATTGGATGGATAATTTAATAACTCAGATTTACTCTTGGGAAAATCTATATTCATTCAAGGATAACAGCTGCTAATAAGACATTTAGTATTTCCATGACCAAAAAAAGGCACTTAGAATATAAAACATCATGTTTGTGTTTGCCCTCTTATGTAGTGAAAAAATGAAAAAGTTGTTTGTTTTTTTTTTTCCTGCTCAACTTAATATTACTCTTTTGGGACTGTGTAGTTCCTTTCTTTGTTTGGATTTAAGTGTTTTTGGGGGGGGGTCACCAATTTGAACAAAACGTTAATATAAGGTTACGTTTTTGAATAAAACAGTGTCATATATAATTTCATCAGAACAAAATTCCTGTTCATGACACATTCTGCTTTAACCACTCTTTCTATGATCTACTGAAACATTATTTTTCAATGCTAATGCTTAACTTGTTTTTTCTTTTCTTTTTTTTCCTTTCTCTTCACATCCTGAAGTTCCAACTAACCTTTCAATGCTTTTTTCCTTACCTCTTTTATTTGCTCCATTAATGCATTAAGTGGTTGCTTAGATTTAAGGTAAGAGATTCCAGGGCTGGATTTCCATTCTTTGTTCTTATATAGAATATTACATATGGGGAGTGAAAAGTTATTTGACACTTGGTCTTTAAAAGAAAAAAAAAAGTAATTCCTCTTTTTTTCATCATGCAATTTTGTGGTGTGTCTTCATGTTTCATTAGGGCAATTATTTTTGTTTGTTCACTGCCCTATACTGTGTGCCTGTCATATAATAGGCACTTAGTATTTGTTGAATAAATGTACTTTGCAATGTTAATGTGTTTTGTACAACATGTGTATGTTACCTATTATAAGATGTCATTACAAATAAAATTAGCTGAATTTTTGTAAATGTAGAAATTCTGTTATGGTTTGGAGGGCCAACTGTTTTTACTTAATTTAACCCTCCCCCTGTGTAATAGCCTTTTTATTCTATAAATGGTGTGCTTTATTAACACCTTATTGCCATTATGTCTTTATTGCTTGACTCTTAGTGTAAAATAAGAAGCAAAAAATATTCAGTGTTTTTTTAAGTTGCAGTATCATGTACTTTGCCAAAGAAACCAAAATTAATCTTTTTTCATTACTATATAAAATATATTTCCAGCATAATCTCACTTTAAGAGTTTTTGAAGCTGAGCAGTATTTAACATGTAAAATGTCAAAAGCTCATGACACTGTTTAACAAAATAAGTACTAGAGGTAATAGCACATACATGTTATAAATCAACATTAACTTAAATCATTTCATTTTTCGAAAATTAAAGAATTATAGCTATTACGTTTGTACTTGTTGCATAAACATTTTGATATTTTATGGGAGTCATGCTAAATGATGTTCAAGTATATTAAAGAAGCCCATGAAATAGAATGTTATATTTAGCATTTTTACCAACTGAGCATGCATTTCCTTTTTGTTTTTTCCTTAGCTGAATTGAATAATTTCTTTTCAGATAACATATTTTGTCTATAATACCCTGTTGTTTGTCATGTCTTTAATGTAGAAAGTGATAATAAGAAAAGATGACTGAGATTTGAATCATTAAGTATCTACTAACCACAGTCTCAGAAATTTCAACAGATTAGGTAGACAGATGACTTAAAAGAACTCAGGTAAATCCTGAGTTACTGATTAGAGCATTGACTCTGAGTCCCCAGTCTTGGTGAATGAGGCAAGGAGAAATATGGGAAGATTCCTATTGCATCAAGTGGGTAGAAATAGTCCAGAATCAGCCTTGTGGTTTCCTTGCCTCTTTTCCCATACAGTTTATTCAAGTTTGACTAATGATGTGATCTCCAGAGTGATCAAAGTGTACAAAAAAATCAACTGAAGGAGAACACAGAAATGGATCAGTTCTTTTCCTTGAAAACTTAGACTGTCTAGCCTAAGCTATCTCATGGTTGTTTCCTTCAAATCCTATAATTCTTTCTTTACCTTCTTAGGTTCGGGATCAGTTCTGTGTGAGAGCTAGGCTAATAAAGAAAGATCATACTTGTATAAGACTCCTAAACAGCTTTGCTCTGCACCAGAAAGCTTCACTCCTGAGTACTGTGGCTCTGTAGAGGTGCTGCTATTATATCTGGGTGGAGGTAACAGGGTGAGAAAAGTAGTGAACTGGGTATCCTTTTCTCACTCTGTTTCAGTTCATGCTGGAAGCTGGATTGCCAGTGTTGTTTTACCTTTCTCCCCATATCTTTGTCTTCTCTATAAATGTGTGGGAAAAGTTAATAATTTTGGATGAAAGAAAATAGAATGAAAAATTCAGCATATAGCAAATAAATTTTATTCTGGTGAAAAATATTGTGGTTTTGGAAAGGGTGATTAATGGAATAAATTTAATATATTTAGGTCGAAAATAGAGTTAAAGAAAATGTAGAGATTGGAAGGGATTGCAAATAATAAAATATGGTTTTGCAGCTGAGCTTGGAGACCTATGAGTTATAGCAAATGCCCTAGGGTTTGATAGTATTATCTGAAAAACTGATGTTTTCATCAGTTCTTCTTGAACTCTCTCTGTACTCTCATTAACTTTTGGTGCCCTTCAAATGGACTCCAAACAGATCCTCTTTCAGGACCAGATACATGGGATTTAACTCAGAAGACAATCAGACTTCATGCTTAAAAGTTCAATTTTTAACATTTTATATAGCATATCTTGGTAGTGGTCATTGGGTTGTTTTTCTTATTTTAAGATTTATTTATGCCTACTGGAGCTGGGGTACAGGCCAGAGTTGTGGGGGGTGAGAGGATTCACCAGAGACAGAGCTGGGAATAGAACAGGCAGATCAACAGAAATACACTGCTGAGGGGAGCAGCAGGCTAGGGCAGGAGAGGTCTGCGGCGCCATGTGGGTCACCTCCCCAGCTCTCAGCAGGGATCGAACTCCTGCAGTGACTGCAGTCTGGTTCATAGTGATTGCTTAACCCATTGCGCCACCAGGGAGGCCCCCATTGGGTTGTTTTTCATCTGAAAAAAAATTTTGTTTTGGTCAACTAACAAAGTTTAATTCATAAGATCTTTGAAAACAACGTGGTCATACTATTACAAAAGAGATATAAAGAACTAATGTATGGAATGTCATATCAGAATTTTTTAATACGTACCCTAGACTTTATAATTGTAGAACATATCTTGAACTGGGGTAGTTTGCCCCCCCCCCCATTTATTTAACTATTAGAGAGTTTTAAGACCCTGTTACATATTTTAAAGTGGATTTTTCCATAAAGGAGTAAAGTTGTAACTAATGAAGCTAAAAAGTACTTCTCAGGTAAATATTTAAATCAGTAGTAGTATAGAACTATTAATGTAATATTTTAATTGAACTTTAAGCAGATTCTAAGTGGTTCTTGTGGGATGTTTAGGGTTTATTGTACAATTAACAGGAATATAACAGAAGTTTTGTGTTTTTTACAAAAAGTCTACTTTCAGTAAAAACTGAAAATATCTGTAGCTTAATACGGTAGTACAGTATCAGTAAAATATTACAATATAGATTATTTGGACATTTATAGGGACTCTGATTTTTTAAAAATATATTTATTAATGCATACAGGAACTGGGGTACAGGTCAAAGGTGTGGGGGGTGAGAGGATTCACCAGACACAGAGCTGGGAACAGAACAGGGAGATCAACAGAAACACACTTCTGAGGGCAGCAGCAGGCAAGGCAGGGGAGGTCTGCCACGCCATGTGGATCACTTCCTTGGCCGGCAGCAGGGATCAAACTCATGCTACAGCGACTGCGGTCTGCTTCATAGTGCGTTGCTTAACCCACTGCGCCACCAGGGAGGCCCGGGACTCTGATTTTTAAAGTGATTTTAGTAACTCATCTACACCCCTTTCACCAAACAAAATCATTTGATGATTCTACAGATTATAAATATATTGCTTTATTTATAGTAATGTCTGCTTGATTTTAATTTTCAGATTATATTTTTGTATAGATTGAAATATTTAGAAGATACTGCAATTTAAAAAAAGTATTTGCCAAAACCTTAACTCATATTTGGAAAGCTGTTTTCAAATATTTTAGCTATTCCATGTATAGAATAAAATTCTCTTAAACTCTTTCTATCCTTATTCCTTCTCCTTCCTGTTTTTAGCAAATTGATAGAGTTTAGTGTTTGGTGCACCTTCTTCTCCTCATCACTTAAAGTAACTTTGGATTTTATGTTTAAATTTAAGGTTGAGCTTAAAGGACTTTAATTACTACTTTAAAAAATATTCTGGTATCTTGAACTA
Organism: Galemys pyrenaicus; assembly: GCA_019455555.1. Taxonomy (NCBI): domain Eukaryota; kingdom Metazoa; phylum Chordata; class Mammalia; order Eulipotyphla; family Talpidae; genus Galemys; species Galemys pyrenaicus. Next base: position 4,007,365 of record JAGFMF010011501.1, read on the forward strand.
AGATTTATAATTTTAAAAGTTATTATTTGTCACATTAGTCCTGAAATTTTCCCCAAATGTGAATTGACTTTTTAAAGAGCTACTTCTATCATTTTCATTTGAAGATATTAGTATACCCTCTGCTTATTAATGAGGGGTATAGTGAGGATAAGTGAATCTTTATTCTTATATGATAACCACTTTGTTTTGTATTTATTTAAAAATAGCAACAAAAGTATTACGGATAAATGCTTCACTTTAAAAATATTGACATTTCAAATATTGTTTTAAATCTTAATTTAATTTGTCATTAAAGATTGTTTTAACATCACACACAACTTGTTCACTGGACTATTCCTTTGAAGAGTTTGTTTCGTGACATTATTTATTGCCTGTTCTGATAACAAAAAATATTTTAGGATTTAAAAAGATTTCATTTAAACCAGATTCCATTTTGATAGCCTTAGTACTCTGTATACAGTTAGGATTTGTTTTTCTTAATGTTGATACTTTGAAACTATAAATACATTTTGATTTCAATTGGGATTAATGTCTTACAGTTTCATTTTACAAGTCCAACTTGAATAGACATTATTTAAAAAGTTAACATCCTTTTTTGAAATGTTTGGCAATCCAAAATAATAGGAATTTAAAATAGGGTCAGATGTGAACCTATATGGTGATCGTTAATTAAGTTTAGGCCATTGGTAATCTCAAATAACTTGAGATTGCATTTAAACTATACTTGTGAATGACTTCTCTTAGCTCCTCAAGATAACCAGGTTTGTAGAACTTTTTATGTGTTAGCATGCTCTTTTTGTGGCATCTTGATTTCCAGATAACCCAACTTTCCTACACTAACATTTTTGGTTGGGGATAGAATAGTGAGGAGTTATGAACTCCTGATAGGACTATGTTGTTTCTTTCCCATGCCTGACTGAATTCATCTTTATTTCGGGACTGAGTGGGTCTGATTCCCACTGAAACTAGGGTATTGCCAGTGGCCAGTATAGTGTTCACAGCTGAAAGGATTACCTCACCCTAACTTCCTGATTCAGATGTCTAGGAATATGCTTAACTTCTGGCAGTTTTCAGGTAGGTGATTCTAAGAAACTTGAATTGTAAAGCTGACCCACAATTAGTTTAAAAAGCGTAAGTTTTCTGTTTATTTTAAAACTTATTTTACATTTTCTAGTTGTGCATCAAAACTTTTATTTGGGAAACATGAATTTTGTTTTTTATTATATACTTGGCAAAAATATTGCTTAAAGGCATTACTTCTGATTTATTAAAACTAAAGTGTTATAGTTATCCTATTTAATTGAATGAAATTTTATTAAATAGTTTTAACCAGTGATCTGTTGTATCAAATAGTCTAACCAGTGATCTGTTGGTGTGATGGCCTAATGGCAAATAAGATTTTGCATAAAGTTAATATTCACTTGAAAAATCTCATGTTAGGAAGAGTCCTTTGAGTACAACTGTGGAATAATCGTAGAGTAGAAATTGCATATGAAATGCATGGCCTCTAATTTTTTTTCCTGTTTAAACCTTCCCTGTCTTTGTTAAATGCCGTAACATTTCTCAAAAGTACTACTTGGTTTCATGTATACATACAACTTGAGTTTTCCTCAAACATTTTTTAGGTGAGTACCCAGAATATGAAGATGGGAGGGCTGCCTCGTACAACACCTCCAACTCAGAAACCCCCCAGTCCCCCTATGTCAGGGAAAGGGACACTTGGGTGAGTATGTAACTAAGTAATAATTGAAAACCAATTCATATAGTATTGTATGAAAACTACTACATATACATTATTTTTCAATATTTGAAAATGAATGTTTTCTTCCTAGGTTTATCTTTTTTGTATATTATTTTCCCTTTTCCTGGGAAACAGCTTTTTTTTTTTTATTTGAAAATTTTTCTATGGCTGAATTTTTTTTTAAAGATTTATTTATGCATTTAAGAGCTGGGGTACAGGCCAGAGTTGCAGGAGGTGAGAGGATTCACCAGAGACAGAACAGGGGAGCAGAACAGGCAGATGACTGAAATACACTGCTGAGGGGCACAGTGGACAAGGCAGGAGAGGTCTGCTGTGCCATGTGGGTCCTCTCCCTGGCCAGGGATCGAACTGGCACTGCTGTGCTGCAGATGCTTCACAGTGAGGTGCTCAATCCACTGCGCCACCAGGGAGATCCTAGAAACAGCTTTTTTACACCTCAAAAATATTTTGTTTAGAATTAATTTTTCTAATGAACTTTAAAGAGGTAAAGTCTTAGCCTAAGTCCTTCATTTATTATGATTGAGAATCTTTTTTTTTTTTTAAAGAGTTTTTTTTTTTTTAAAGATTTATTTATTTATGCGTACAAGCACTGGGGTACAGGCCAGAGGTGTGGGGGGTGAGAGGATTCACCACAGAGAGCGG
>JAGFMF010011501.1:4015560-4043537 GCA_019455555.1 Galemys pyrenaicus
CCCCCCTGGCCGGCAGCAGGGATCGAACTCGTGCTGCAGTGGTTGTGGTCTGCTTCATAGTGCGTTGCTTAACCCACTGCGCCACCAGGGAGGCCCTGATTTAGTGTTTTAAAATTGCAATCTGAATTTTATTTTGATGGGGAAGGAAAAACTTAGTTGCTACAGAAGGTGTTTGTGAAGGTAATTGTGATACAAGTTAGTCAGCACTCTCCTTGTAGTCAGTCCTTCTCTTATACTCCTAGCCCCAGCAACTCCTTGATCTGTTGTTTCTAAAGTTTTGCCTTTGTTAGGAGATCATGTAAATGGAAGCATGTGGTGTGTAGCCCTTTGGGTTTGACATTTTCATACAATTTATTTGAGAGTAACCCTTGTTCTATGGTTTCTTTATTATTGAATAATACACTGCATTAGTGTTCTAGTGTATGTGTACCTCAATTTGTTCATTCCTTTCCCGATGGAGGGATTTTTGGATTATTTCCAGTTTTGGGTGTTAATGAATACAACTCCCATGTGCATTTGCACACAGACTGTAGTGTGAGCATAGGTTTTCATTTCATTTGGGTAGATACCAAAGGAGTAGAATTGCTGGGTTGTATGGTGTGTGTTTATAAAAACTGCCAAATGGTTTTCTAAAGTGACTGTACAATTTTGTACTCCCACCTGCAGTGTGTGAGATTTCCAGGTGCTCCTCTTGTTAGCACTTGGTATTGTCAGATTTTCTTTTAAATTTAGCTCTTATAGGAGATATTTTAATAGTTTTCATGGTTTTGATTTGTTTCCCTAGTGACCTAATGCCATAGAACATCTTTTCAAATGCATCTGTTTTATCTTTGGTGAGATGTCTGTTCAAGTATGTTGCTTCCCCTTATACTTTTTAATACGGCTATTTTCTTACTGTGTTCTTTTGTATTCAGAATATAAGTCCTTTAGCAGTTACGGACTTTGTAAATCTTGTCTTCCATTTTGTGGTTTGCCGCAGAGCAGGCAACGAACCAGGGTCCCCACAGGATGAGACAGCGTCGGTGGATGAATGTATAGGGAAAGGAGAGAGGGGACGAGAAAACACAGTCTTTCTAGGGTGCCAACATCTTACACTGAGAGTCTCAGCAGTTCTTTATTTATACTTTACACACAAGAAGCAGGAAAACATCATTTGTAACATTTTCTCAGAAAAAAAGGGGACCTTCAGGCCCCAGCCCTGTGCAAAAACATGTTTTTGAGAACAGCACAACAACATTCATTACATTTTCTTAGGACTGGTGCAAAACAACATGTTTATGCCAGGTAGATGCACAACATGTATCTATCTGTATACTAAACATTGAGGCAGATGTAATAACCCAGCTCCATTAGATGAAACTAGCCCCGAGCAAAAAGGAAATATTAAAATTAAACCCCAAACTACATCTATTCCTTACCATTCCATCCCCAAAAGCAGCCACCAACCCCAGCCTATCCTGAGCCCAATAGTTCATCATCAAAATTGCTCAGCAACCAGTTATTTTGTTTAGTAAAACAGCGAATCTTAGAACTGCTCCCTCCTCCCCCATGGGAAATTTCCAATTAGCACTTCATATGCCTTTACAAGATGTTGACAGTAGTATCAGCCAAAACAGCGGAGGTCCGGCAGGGGCGGGCTTTGGAGCTCCTGGTTTTTCAGGGATGTCCCTCATGCCGGACTTGTGTCACTCAGCATGAGTAGCATGGTCCCGGCAGTGGTTTATCTTTTTATTCTCTTAATGTTGTCTTTCAAACAGCAGTTCTTTGTTGTTGTTTTTAAGATTTATTTATGCATGAGAACTGGGGTACAGGCCAGATGTGAGGGGTGAAAGGATTCACCAGAGACGGTGGGGAACAGAACAGGCAGGTGTACTGAAATACACTGCTGAGGGGAGCAGCGGGCTGCGCCATGTGGGTCACCTTGCTGGCCGGGATCGAACTTGTGCTACAGTGGCTGTGGCTGCTTCATAGTACTGTGCCTTAACCTCTTGCACCACCAGGGAGGCACCAGCAGTTCTTTAAGCCCCATTTATTAACATTTTTTCTTTTGTGGATTGTGGTTTTGGTGTCCTATCTACAAACTCTACTTTATACCAGATCATAAAGATTTTGTCCTGACTTATTCTAGAAGCTTTTAGTTTTAGGTTTTATGATTAACCAGTGGTAATTAAACTGTAGTTTTGTTTTCAACACAAAGCAAAGTAAATGCCTTATTAATGATATTAATAGTCTTAATGTCTGGATCACTGAAAAGTGGTAGTGTGGAGTTTAGATTGGCTATCACAATATAAAATTCATAATGGTGTTAACTATCAGATGTTTTTAACTTCATAACCTAGGTTTGTTCTAGTTTGTTGCATGAATTACTAAAATACCAGTAACTTACTTATAGCTGGTAATTCAAATGACAAAAATTTACTATTTAAATAATAGAATATATGGTTTTACATTTTTATCATGTTTATGGAGACCTGACAGTGGAGTTTCAATGAGTTTTAATAATCGAGATTTTTATACACTATTGAGTTTCAGGTTTTGATACTGTCATATATGTAAGAAGATTAAACTCTGTAATAGATCTTGAGTGTTTTTTAATTATCTTAATAATCTTTAATAATTTGAGTCTGTGTGAATCCAAATTTGAAATGTATGAAATTCTTGAAGACCAATTGTAGTCATGTAAAACTATTTTATAGTCATGCTTAAGATAAAAGTTGTCAGGTGATTTTTTCTTTTTTTCACCTGTCCTCCTCCCTTTTACTTCTCCTCCCTCCTCTTCCACTTCTCCTTGCGCTCCTCTTCTGTCCTCTCTTCTTCTCCCCCTCTTGCCTCACAGAATATTTTCCTTTAGAGAAATTGTTCCATTAACTTTACTATTAATTTAGAATAAGACTTTATTAACCATTTATATTTTGCTTTCTCAGATGTTGTTGTTGAATCTTGTTAGTTTTCAGTGTTTAGCGCTTTTGGGGAGCGGGAGGGAAAGGAAGTGAGCCATAAATTGTAATGATTTTGAAACTACCAGATTATTAACTTAAAGCATATTAGTAATCTATTTAGATAAAACGTTTGCAAATCTAATTACACATCTGTATTTCCTTTCTCACACTTGGATATGTTAGCTGAACAATAATTATGTCCTTACATTGTTTGTCAGATAGCAGCAAAGTTAGCTCACAATTGTTATTTCAAATAATCTTAAGATTTAGGATTTAGGCATTGTACCTAAAATACTTGTCTAAGGTAATTTTAATATTGGTCTGTGTTATGTTCTGTCCCATTTCCAGGTCATCCCGTTCAGTTTTACAGCATGAACAGACCTGCTTCTCGCCATACTCCCCCAACAATCGGGGGTTCGTTGCCCTATAGACGCCCTCCTTCCATAACCTCACAAACCAGCCTTCAGAATCAGATGAACGGAGGACCTTTTTATAGCCAGAATCCAGGTTGGCTTTTCTTTTGTGTTCTTCAGTATATATCTAATTAAAAGCCTTCAATTATAGAGAAAAAATTTTTAATTACAAGTGAGTAGCACATGATAGGTAATTATTCCTACTTGTTGAATGAGTGGAAGAATGAATGCAAAGGTTGCCAATACTGAATCTTCCAGTTGTTTTTTGCTATTTAAGATAATACTTTGGTGAACTTTATTTCCCTCTTATTTAATCATATATCCTTGCTGTATGATAATGAAACTAAGTGTACATGAACAACATTTACAAATGATAAAGGAAAAGGAAATGACATTTTTGAAGCTACTTTGTGCTAGGCAGTTATACTGTCTTACTCAATTCTTACGCCAAAACCTATGTTGGGAAAACTAGGAATTGGACATATTGATGCAGATGTAGCATACAAGGGCTGGGTACAGACCAGAATCATGGGAGGTGAGAGAATTCACCAGAGACAGAGCAGGGAGCAGAACAGGCAGAGCGACTGAAACACTCTGCTGAGGGGAGCAGAGGGCGAGGCAGGAGAGGTTTGCTGTGCCATGTGGGTCCCCTCCCTGGCCGGGGATTGAACTCACATTGCTGTGCCACGGATGCTTCACAGTGAGGTGCTCAACCCACTGCGCCACCAGGGAGGCCCTTGCAGGAGAAATTTGATCCTTCCCATATATAAAAACAATTTAAAGAATGTTTTTATATTTATTATCAATTTGTTCTTGTAATCGTGATCATTTTCACCAGGTGAGGAAACTGAGACTGATAATCAAATTAGTTTGGAACTTAGTTTAATGTTGTACTGTCCTGCTTACCTTCAGGTTTAAAAACAATCTTTTAACTTCCATATTTTTTTTTTTTTGGTCAGGGAAGAGGATGCCCACATTGTAAGTGCATGAAAGCCTGAGACCTTGTCAGTCTGTTAGATAGTTAAGTCCTCGGAGTAGTGATCAGTAACCGTTTGTTAAATGTGGGATGGATCACTATTCCTTTATACAAATGCCTTCACTGTTTCGAGTTCTTGTAAGTTAAATGGCACAAATATAGTGTAACTAGTGCAAACTATTGTTTGATAGCAACTGCTTGTTTTAAAATATACTTATTTAGCTGCTGTCTTTGGTCACATTTAGTGATATTTGACTATACCATTTAAACTCATTTTGAACTGAGTTTTGACAAATTTATCTTTCTTAATGCTTTTAATTAAGTCTATGTTCCAAAACTATATCTTTATTGGTATTAATCTGTACCTAAAGGCATTTTTTTAATTCTTAAATTTTAGTTTGTTAGATTGGGCCTGTTTCATAGTTCTCCTGTAGCGAAGCTTTCTCTTTGTAAACCTTTTTGAAAATCTAAAAATTAATTGCTAATGTCTTTAGGCCCTTCCTTGTCCTCATATCCATACATAGTTTTTAAAAAACGGCATTGGTCCAAAATGAGCTACTTCATAATGGAGCTGAGAGATGGCTCACTGTTACATCTTGGCACAACTGTACATGATATTTAGAAAGCATAAATATTTTATGCTTTGTACATGTGCAGCTCAAAATTTTAGTTTTATGAGAACCCTGTTGGTGGAATGTATTTGAATGCTGCTGAAACATTTAAATGTCTTAAATACATATTTCATGCGTCTTTCTAACTCTGGTTTTAATATACTCAAATATATTTTAAGATAGAAGAGAACCCAACTCTGCAATAATTTTAATAAAAATATTTTTCACACTCATGGAATTAAGGTGAATTGAGATTGTTGAGCCTTATGTATATTGTATGAGGCTTATGTATATGTTTTACCACCCCCCCCTCCACCAGCCCAATAATCCTGTCTACTTAGCTCTGCCTTTCTTCTCCAGGGACTTGGTAACTGTTTAAAGAAATAGAAAATAGCATTGTTAGTTGACTCATCTGAGCACTTTTTCTAAACAACAACAAAATTCTAACAAAATCTTGTTCTTTGATAAGTTCATTTTGCAAGATGTAATACTTTGCAAGTCAATGTTCTAAGTCTGTAAGACCTACCTTTATTTTAGAATATATATCTCTTGTGTTACACTTAGAATATATATCTCTTGTGTTACACTGGTTTTAACAATGGTCTCTTTTTTTTTTTTTATGTTTAAAATGAGAAAATTGGTGCCTTCTCAAGTAACTAACTTCCTGATTTAACAAATGATCCCAGGTGGTACTTTATGAGCATAAATTTTACCATTGGCGGCTTGACAGGGATGTGTGCTTCCAAAAAAATGAGCATATAAATTCAGGGAGGTTTTTGTGAGATGGAAATCCTGGGCACTGTTATATTTGGTTTGATACTGAAAGGGCATTATAACATAGTAATTAAAATATGGAACACCTAGTGTCAAGTCCTAGGAGAAAACAATGATTCTTTTCTTTTTTTTTTTTTTAAAGATTTATTTATTTATGCATACAAGAGCTGGGGTACAGGCTGGAGTAGCGGGAGGTGAGAGGATTCACCAGACAGAGCGGGGAGCAGAACAGGCAGACTGACTGAAACACACTGCCGAGGGCAGCAGCAGGCAAGGCAGGAGAGGTCTGCTACGCCATGTGGGTCCCCTCCCTGGCCGGTGGCAGGGATGGAACTCGTGCTGCAGTGGTTGCGGCTTGCTTCATAGTGCGTTGCCCAACCTGCTGCGCCACCAGGGAGACCCAACAATGATTATTTTCTAATAAGATCATTTCCAAAACAAGTTAATGAAAAGAACACTTTGATCAAGGCTTAACTGAAACCCCTTTGGGTCTCAGTTTCTTACCCCTCCTGATTTGTTCAGTAACCACACTTTTCCATCAAGACACTCCTTCACTGAAAATTATTAGAAAAATTTAAGTACTTTCAATTATTTTTCTAAGTTTCTATCCATGTTTAGAAAATATTTCACTCTTAAATCACTTAAATGATTTCTTCACTGGAATGTAAAATATAAGCAGCCAAACTTGAATGGGCTATAAAATATGACCTCTAAAAGTGATATTTTTAATGACTTCAGAAGTACTATTTAGAGTGTTTTTGTTTAATTTTCCCGAGTTACTTACAAAGCTGTAAAAGTAGGATTTATATGCCTCATTTTTTTCCCAAAAGCCTCATTCCTCCCCCAGTCCTTCTACCCCCAGTTACTTCAATTGGATGTTCTGAAGCGCTAAGTCTCAAAGATTATGTTCCAAGGGATTTTTTTTTTGTAAGATTTATTTATTTATGCATACAAGCACTGGGGCACAGGCCAGAGGTGTGGGGGGGATGACCTCTTCACCACAGAGAGCGGGGAGCAGAACAGGCAGATCAACAGAAGTACACTGCTGAGGGGAGCAGCGGGCACAGCAGGAGAGGTCTGCCGAGCCATGTGGGTCCCCTCCCTGGCCGGCAGCAGGGATCGAACTCGTGCTGCAGTGGCTGCGATTTGCTTCGTAGTGGTTGCTTAACCCACTGCGCCACCAGGGGAGGCCTCCAAGGGATTTTTTAAATAACCCAAATGTCAGGCTGGAAAGTCTGTCCATTTCATCAGAACAGGGTCCTCCGAGTTTGGTAAGCTTGCAGAGACTTTTACTGTTTATATGTCTGCTTGTTGCTATTTGCACACAAGCTGTAGTTCCTACAGCTTAACTTCTCTCTCTAAACCCCAATTGTCTGGTGACCCCATCTTTATACTTTACATTACTTCCTAATTGTGTATTGTATTGATTGGTATGGGGAAAAGGTCTGGTCATATGTGGAATCGTCTTAGCCAAATGGAGTGAAAGTAAGTTTATAGTTAACTGCCTGTTCATGAGTTGCCTAGGACTAGACCTGAGTATTGCACACAGTTCTTCACATCAGAATGTTGCTTAAATTATCCCAGAATAGTTCATTTTCAACTAACACTAAGGAGCAGAAATCTAGTCTGACATAGGATATTTTGATTCATGGGTGTTCTGGTCAGATGAAATCATACATGCTTCAGAAAGAAAATGCTATTATATTTGAATTAATTCGGACCCACATGTAAAAGGTTTACCCTGGGTGGGGAAGTATTTGGGTGACCTTTGTAAACTCCAGATGGCATTGAACTTTTTAAAATGTCTCAGGCCTGGCTTTGAAAAAAATCTGACTTGTTCTGTTATAAAGTAATTTTGTTTAAGGAAATTCTGGGATTGTTTTTTTACCTAAGCTGCTTTTGGTAGACTTTTAAAAACCACTATAATTCAGATTTTCACTTTTAGAAATAGAAAAGAAAACGTTCATCTTAAAAAATAACTCATCCTACCTATAAAAACTTAAGCATCTAGTTATTCCTTTTTAAGCTAAGTAACAGGTAATTTAAAAAATTTGGATGAGAAGCAGTGACTGAAGTTGGGAGATTAACTGCTTTTTGCTTAGAGGATGCTGGGATGGGTGCTACCAGAAGAACATTTCATCTTACTTAATATGAACATGCATCTGATCTCCACCTTTCTTGTGCCAGTTGCTGTCTGCTGCTGTTTCTGATTTGTCTTTTTCATCTCTGCTACTGTCCTGTTCATTGTGTCTTCTTATCCCCGTGTAAAGATGGGGTAGTATGACTATATCAGCAGTTGTTGCAACCCCCAAGTAGGAGCAAACACACAACTTAAGAATTTACTATGAAGAAGTATAGCTTCAGAGAAAAGCCTAGCCAAGAGGTAGCTTTTAAAAAGGGTACTACTGTGTAAAATTTAAATCTTTTAAAATATCTTAAATTTAGATATCTTATATTGTTCAGGATTATCTGCTTTGCTTTTATCTCCACATTATATATGGTGTTTATCATGGACAGCAGTTTTTGCACTGCTAACGGATACTAGGTCTGTAGCCCTCACTTTTTCTCACATGCTCCACTAAACATTTCAGGAACCTCCAGTATTTGAGTCAGTTTTCTACATCTTTATCAGACATTATCTCTGCCTGATCCACCTTCTCAGCGTGTTTGTTTCCCTACACTACCTGCCAAGGCTAGTGTGGTTTATGGCACCTCTATATGAAGGCCAAAAATCTAAAAGTCATCTGTTGATTTTTCTTGCTAGCCAAGTATCCTTAGTACCCTGGGTTGCCAGGTATTGATAGTTTTTCCACATACTACTACATATTTATCTTACTGTTTTGACTGCCTTGATTTTTTTTTTCTGTATCACTCTGTAGTTAGCTCTGTGTACTTTTTAATCTTTGCAGTCATTTTGTAAAGTAGGTTTCATCATGTCTTTTTCATACCGTACTTATGGATTACCTGAATTACAAAATTCATGAATCTGCTATTCTGATGGCAAGGAAATGATAGATCAGGTATTTGATGCTAGGCAGCATTAAAGTCAAGTCTCTTTCCAGTAAGCGTTCTTTCACCTAAGACAAGATTCTTCCCTATTTCATATAGACTTACTTACCTTTCCAGGTTTTGTACTTCCCCTTTGGATATTTTACACTAACCATGTGCAGACATTTTGGGGCCTGAAGTGGGCATTCTGTTTAAAGCCTTTGCCTTTAGTTGGTTCTCAGATCGTCTTGGATCTTCTTTCTCAACCTTTGTGTCCTTTTTGAGGTCTTTCTCCTTCTTACCTGATTAAAGGTCATTTTTACGTAGCTGTCTCTAGTACCCCCACTACCATCATTGTACCATAGCGTCACCATGGCCTTCTCCACCACCACCACCACCACCACCACCCAGAATGACTTCAAGTATTGTTGGTTTAAGGCTATTGTTTTTGTTTTCTTGAGTAGAATGTCATCTCTTTGAGGGCAGTGATTCTTACTCATCTTTTTAGTTTTATTAGTCTTATAATTTGTGGCTTAGAAAGAAGGTGTGTGCCATAGTTAACACCTATCCTGAAGAAAGCTGACTTAGGGTTAATCTTGGGAAATCGTTTGGCATGTACCTTGCTTGTGTACTTACATGCATCAGACATCTGTGGCAGGCTTACTAGTGGTCGGCACTGCGTCAGGTATTTGAGGTAGAGGGAAAGACGTTGGGGTGGGGAGGGTGGAGAAGAATGATTTGAATGAAGCCGATATTCTTCTGTAGGGTCAGAGAAAACGTACATGGTACAGCTGCGGCATGAAGTGTGGTTATGAAAAACTGTAATGACATAGACCTGATGAGAATGACTTTGAAATGTGTCACTTAGGAGAGTGCTTGCTGCTTAGAAGAAAGTCAGTTAATATTTGTTTAATGAATGAAGGTTCAGTTACTTTTTCTGTTAATGAGAAAAATACTAGTGAAAAATACAAATTTAGAAGGTGGGATGTAACGTTTTTCTTATATTGGCGAACATTTACACTTATAACCTTCGAGGTAAAAATCCAGAAAACTAAATTATTCATGGTAATATCACAAAATTCTTTGAGAAAACATGTTTTTGATTTGAAAAGATCAATTTGCCATTATGTTAGTGTAGGTCTATATATGACAAATGCTTCCTATTGTAATTTTAAAAAATTTCCTTTAAACTCCCTTTAATACTTTGTTTTGTATCTTAATGAATTTATTCCTCGAAAGAGGATCCTTAAGATGGCATATAAAATGTTTGTGCATAGTCGTTTCCCTCCTTATATGTTCATTTTATTGTATTATCCTTTCCTTTTAATATAACTCGCCCTTACCCCTTATCCTCCGCACCTTTTTTGTTTTTGCAGTATCTCTTGCTCCTCCTCCTCCCTCCATCCTACAGGTAACTCCCCAGTTACCTTTAATGGGATTTGTGGCCAGAGTCCAAGAAAATAGTAAGTTATGTCTTCTTTATGCTGTAGATCAGATTGCAGGCATAAAATGTCATTTACATATGATAGGCTGAATAATCATTCATTCATTGATACTTCATACTTCAAATATTTGATTAAGAACAAATTTTATGATCAGCTAGAGGGATGGTAAATAAGTAAGTTGTCTACTTTCAAGTAACTTAAAATCTGGTAGTGAAGATAAGACATAAATAAAAAACAAGGCACATGTAAGAAAAGAAAAATCATGTGTAACTAAGGAGATGTTCATTAATCATTAAATAGCCTACCTTTTCTCTCTCTGGTTTGCTCAAAAAGTAGTCTAATTTTCTATTACTGGTATTTTAGGGATTTGTGACTGGCCTGATAATCTTTCTCTGTCCTCTGGTTCCAGGTGTAAAAAATGTCCATGCCAGGGTAGGCCCCCAAAGAACCAAATTGCCAGCCTGTTTCCCAAATGACCATGGGTTGACAATGAATTAGTATTGGCCTGTGGGCTGGTGTTTAGTCATGTAGGATCATGTACCTAATATTGTTGATACATTAAGTCTTCTATAGGGAAGCATCAAGGAAGCTCAGGGGACTGATGGTTATAGAACAGTAGACCTGTATCAGCGTTCAGTTAGGAACTGGTGTTACAGAAACCAGTGAAAATATACTGTATGCTAGATAATTACCTTATTGTGCGCAGTCTATGGGAGGAGCCACAGCACAATCATGAGGATGTATGTTGGACATGGAATCTGAACTAGGGGAATTACTATTAATTACTACTCATGAAAAATTTAATGTTGTCAGACTGAAGTCACCCAGTGTATCCATCTTGTAACTGGGATGGCTTCACAAAAGGCATAGAAATATTTGCACTGCATTACTTAGTACTCTGACTTCAGAAATAAGCATTGCCAATATTAGAATGTAAGCTCTAAGAGAGCAGGGATTGTTTGCCTGTTTTTGTTCACTGTTTCTCTAGCAATAGAAAAGTGACACATAGCAAACACTCTTGAGTCCACCCTTTTTGTACTTTCACAGCTGACAAAATGCCCCCTTATTGAAACATTTCTTTCTTACAGCTGGTTAAAATCCAGTCTTACAGGCATGAGGGAGGGCTCAGTCTCTTTCAGGTACATTTTGCATCTGTTTGCTAATTTCTGAAGATAGTCTACTTCTATTTATTAGTAGACACCCCCCGAGCACCTCCAGTGTTTACCACTTTGTGTTTGCCTTTTTGGGATAGTTTTTTCCTCATTTCTTTCCACAGTCATGTGTATTGTGTATCTACCAAATGTATAACAATGAGAAGCTGTGTGTGAGGTATGCTATGCCTGACTTTACAGACCCTGTAACAGGACTTATACATTCAAATGAATGTTGTTCTCTTCAAAACGTTCACCTTGGAGAGAGATGTCCTGTCTTTTGGAATTATCGTCATAACTTCTGAGTACATCATTTTGAAGATACTCTGTGCTAGCAGAGAGTTAACTCTGCATAAATTTTGATGCCTGGGAGAAATCTGGAATTATTTGGAACCTGTTTTGAGTAGTTAGGGAATAAACAGCACAGCTGTGATCCTTGCCATATATTCTTAAAATATTTGTATGGCTCCCCATTGCTCATCAGATGATTTATACTGTTTAAAAACTCTTCCTGCTTCTTCAGCTTCCTCAGGCATCTTTTTACTGAACTTTGGTCAGCTCTTTAGGGGTTCCTGCTTTCTTACCTTTGTATTTATTTTTTCCCGTTACCTCTGATATGAAATACCAACCCTGGCCATTAACTCTTTCTCATGTTCAGGTTTCAGGAAATCTTTCCTGACCCACACAAGAGCTTTGGTTTACTGCTGTGATTCTTCCGTTAAAAACTTAAAGCACTGCCCTTAAGTATAAATGAGTCTGGTTGTCCTTTCCATGACTTTTGCCAACTCCTCTGTTCCTCTGAGCATATAATACCTAGCCCATAGTTGGTTTTGGTTGTTACCTGAATTTCTCACCTCATAATAGTGTAGTTTTTAAGATAACATGCATTTGTGTTCGAATTCCTGCTCTTCCACTTACTTATTGTCAAACTACTTAATCTTGGAAAGCCAGTTCCATATTCATAAAATGAGAAAAATCTACTTCCTGAGATTAAAAAAAGTTAAATGATGTATTATAAAGTACTTGCTGATTAAATAAAAACTTGAAGTAAAAAATTGTAGCTTATATTAGTCTTACTGAAGTGCTTATGAGGCAGTTACAAGAAAATGTAAAGCATCTTTGGAAGCATCTTTGAGTAATTAATATAATTTCTCAAGGTGATTGTTTTGAAAGACAAAGTTTCTTTGGATCTATGTTTCTGTACAGTTGTTTAAAGTCAATCTCTTTAATTTTTAAATTGAACTAGGATATAGTATTCTTACCCCAACTATATGTAATTTGTTATGTAGAGATATGCTAAAGTCACATTATCAGTACCTTTTATTAAAAACCTAAAAGGATTATTTGAATGAGCAAAGTTTTAAAATTTATGCATTGACAAAATACAGAGCATATAACAGATGGGAAGAATACTGGAATAGAACAAAGTATTTTGACATGGCTAAGTCTCGTAGGTATCAACAGTCTTCTAAACTACATTTGATTCGGTCAGTACACTTAGATTAAAAAATAAAAAACAGAATTCCTGAGATTTCAGTATCAGTGCCTTATAAATAAGAATTAGTGCTGTTCATTAAAATTGGGCAGTGATAAATACAGCTTTATTCAGTTTATTTTGTTGAACTATGGTGAAGTATATACCAAACATCTCCAAAGCTTTGACTTACCTAATTTTTAGCTATTACTATCTACTGATACCTGAGCTATGGAAGCAGATTTCTATGTAGATGTTTTAAGCATTTTAAATAAGCGTTAGTATATAACTGGAAGAAAATCTGGATCATAATCTGTCTGAATGATGAAATTCTGTATATAACTCCTACCCTCAAATAATAAAACTGACTTCTCATAGATGAAATTACCCAAATTTGTGGTATTTGCTCATTAATTTGGTAAAATGCTATTTAAAATTTTTGAGAGAAAAGTAAATTATTATGATGTGACTTGTTCAATGCACTTGCTTTATTATAAATTAAATATTATAAATGTCAGAATTATTAATATTTTTGACAGTTATTCTTGCTTGGATATATTGCATAGCGATCTTGGATATACTGTATAGTGTATTGCTCTTTTTTTTAGAAGAGAGGATTGTGTATTAACATAAATAGGTTCCAGAGGGTCAATTAATAATTTTTGATGAACTTTTCAACATTATCAAGACTAACCCAAGGGAAGGAGAAAGTAATGCTTGGAGACTTGAAACATCATAGTTGGTAGGGAGTTTTCTCTTGCCCACTCAGTTTTTGGAAGATTATTATTTTCAAGTCTGGGTTCATATTCCATGAGTGTAGAAGTTTGGATAGGAAATACTAAACTTTGTGTAATGTGCTTGTTATCAGCTTGATACATTCTTAGTTTCAGATACACCACCTCCACCACCACCTGTGGAAGAGCCAGTCTTTGATGAATCCCCGCCTCCACCTCCTCCCCCTGAAGATTATGAAGAGGAGGAAGCTGCTGTGGTTGAGTATAGTGATCCTTATGCTGAAGAAGACCCACCATGGGCCCCAAGATCTTACTTGGAAAAGGGTAAGTTTCAGAGGGATTTTGGAGGATTAGAAATGAAATTTCGTGGTACTGAAGTCTTGTTTATTTTCTACTGAGAAGTAAAGATTTGCTTATATTACCTGTATGGTCTTACTTAGTTTACAGGGTTCTTTATTTTGGTCACATAACTAAATTTCTTATGACTTTGATTTTTTCATTGATGGTTATATATTGTTTCTATTGAACACTTTTTTAATAAGTGATTTCTGTAAGACAAAAGTTAGAAAGGGTTTTTCTGGAATGCCTCAGGAAGAGAATTTTTCTAAAGTACAAATTTTTCCTTCCCCTGTGTTTTAAAGTATTCTTTCGTGGTATTAGATATTTAATTATCTCTATATGAAATTCCAAAGAATAATGATTTCTCAATTTCTTTGTAAAGTAGTATTGGGCATTTCTTTTAGTGAAAAATTTCTTTGACTATATTAGCTAATAACATGGCACTTTTGGGACATAAACTTCCAAGTCTCATTGATTAGCTCAGAAAAAAATATCCGCTTTCTTGAAAGAAAGTATCTGTTTAGGAAATCAAAGGTACTAAACCACTGGGCCTCAGAACTGACCACAGTATCCATCTGGGGAACTCACAATAAGAAATTGTAGACTTTCACTTTTGTTCGAGACCAGATTGACCCTGCTTTGAGGTGTTGGCATTATTTAATGCCCATTGTACAGTTGAGTAAAAAGAAGCTTAGAAAAGTTAAGTATATTCTGGAAACTTGTAAATGGGAGAGATGGGATTTGAATAAGATAATTGTAACTCCAGAGCCCACATTCTTAATCATCATCCTAAACTTGAGCTCTGGCTGACCCTGGGATTGAGCCCTCACTGTTCTTCACTGCAGTTTTCTTAGCATGAAATTCTTCTGGCAAACTTGTATTTATTTGTCAGCACCTATTTTATATCCCTATCTTGTGTCAAGCCCACTGTTCTTGTTTTTGTTCAGCGCAGTGGCATGACTTCTTGGTGGAACTATAAACACCTTGGTAATTTTTTAAAAAAAGATTTTAAATTTATTGGTTTTCTTAAGGTAACATTGGTTTACAACTTTGTATTTTGGAAGTCTAGCATACCCCCGTACCCCTTAGGTATCACTGCCTTATTACCCCCATCAATGAATTATCCGTAGTACACCCCCATAGTCCACACTGCTCCCTTCCCAATTTGTTCTCACCCCTTCCTCATCCGCTCTTTCCCCCTCTCCAGTGGTTCAGTTCTATAGTCAGCTTTCAAGGGTTTGTTTTTATCTGACCTGTACTTAAGTTTAAGGACATCTGGTATTTTTCTTTTTCCTCCTGGCTTTTTTTGCTTAGCATAATCCCGTCATGCTCCATCCATGTTGCTGCAAATGGTTTGAGGTTATCTGTTTTTGATTGCTTGATATGTGTATAAACCACATATTCTTGATTAGCTCATCTATTTGGAGGCACTTAGGTTGTTTCTATAATTTGGCTGTTGTAAATAGCGCTGCAGTAAGCATGGGAGTGGAAGTTCCTTTTTTAAAAAAAAAAAAAAAGATTTATTTATGCATACAAGAACTGGGGTACAGGCCAGAGGTGTGGGGGGTGAGCGGATCCACCAGAGACAGAGTAGGGAACAGAACAGGCAGATCGACTGAGGAGAGTAGCTGAGGAGAGTAGCAGGAGAGGTCTGCCGCGCCACGTGGGTCCCCTCCCTGGCCAGCAGCAATCAAACTCATGCTGCAGTGGTTGTGGTCTGCCTCAGTGTGTTGCTTAACCCATTGTGCCATCAGGGAGACCCCGGAAGTTCCTTTTTGAATTAGTATTTTTGAATTTTTCAGGTAGATGCCTAGGAGTGGTATTATTGGATCATGTGACAGATCTCTTTTTAGTCTTTTGAGATACCTTCATCCTGCTTTTCATAAGGGCTGGACCAGTCTGCATGCCCACCAGTAGTTCAGGAGAATTTCCTTTTCTCCGCACCCTTGCCAGCTATTTCTGGTCTTTCTGATGTGGGCCATTCTCACTGGGGTGAGGTGTTACTTCATTGCAGTTTTGATTTGTATTTCCCTGATAATAAGTGATGATACACATTTTTTCATGTGCCTGTTTGCTGTCCGTATGTCTTTGGAGAAGGGCCTTGTTTAGCTTTTCTGCCCATTTTTTTGATTGGGTTACACAATATGGTCATGGTGCTTCAATAACTTTTCTCAAGAAAATGTCATCTTTCCTTATTTTGGGATTCTCTTTCTTCGATGAGGCATTTCCTCCAGTCCTCATGGACTGTATAAGGGTAAGTTTGACTAAATGTGATTCTTGTCATTTAGACTTAAACCTAACCTCTCAAGATGGGATTCCATTAGTTAGGACTGGGTATTAGAAAAAAGAAATTTTTGTGTGTGGGGGGTCTGTGTTTCAGAGTACTCCAAGAGTTGGGAAAGAATTGCTGTTAACTTAATTGATTCTCTCTTTCTGGGAATATTATTCTTTTTCACATCCTTTTTTTTTCCCCCCCCTCTCTAGTTGTGGCAATTTATGATTATACAAAAGACAAGGAAGATGAGCTGTCCTTTCAGGAAGGAGCCATTATTTATGTCATCAAGAAGAATGATGATGGTTGGTATGAGGGAGTTATGAATGGAGTGACTGGGCTTTTTCCTGGGAATTACGTTGAGTCTATCATGCATTATTCTGAGTAATACTCAGCAGGGCTGTATTTTCCTCCCAGAATAGTCAGGTCTTCCCAGATTATGAAAAGGCCCTGGAGATTCCCCTCCAATGAAATGAATGAAGGATACAAATGATAAAAACTACTTAAGTTTTTGGTTTATCCCCCAGTATTAAACAAAAGCAAGCTGAGTCTGAATAAATGGAACTTGCTGCCTTCACTTGTACTATGCTGAGTTGTCTGGATTGAAATAAAGTGAGCATTTTTTTTAATATGTCAGAGCATAACTGTGTGAATCAGGTTAATACTGATTCAGAAAAACATCTGGGATCTTTCTCAGGAATACTGTTCACCCTTGGGATTTCTCCTCCTGCAGAACCTGTGGCACTAGATGTTTTCCAGTGCCTGTGCTAAGGGGTTAGCATCATGGTCAAGTGTGTACCTTCGCTCCACTTTATTCCAGTGGTATGAGGGAACTGATATTTCAAAATCATGTTTTGGATGGCGTATTTCCTCTTTAATGCTGTAAATTCTGCATTTTCTCAGCACTAAGTGCACCAAACGAGTTAATGCTGAACTGATTTTTATCCCTTCATGTTTCTTAGTTTGCAGATTATGAGGATGATGAAATGAGTCGCCAAACATTCTGAGGGTGTTTTAACAATTGCCAGTTTGATTTTAATGTGCTGCTGCTGCATGAGTCTGCATTGCCACTAATGGCCAGTGTATCCAGATGTGTGAAGTGTGGCAGGCTGCTTACATGCTGAAGTAGGCGTGTAAAGCTAGACACGAAGGTTCCTAAGGTCCTCAAGATACTGACCTTTAGAAACGTCCTGCTCAAATAAGCATCCTAAATCCTTGTCTTAGGTGCTGTTTTGAGGAGTAGGATCTTTGAGCTCAAACCAACTGTTTTTCTTCATTTCACTAGTTAGAAAATATTTCAACTATTTAGAAAAACTTTTTTTGTATTAGCTAATTTCACGTCTCCTGATGGTCTCTGGGAATAAAAGGGTTGCTACTGTCCTTCCTGAATGCTATCAATGGCTACATGGTTAGCTGTTTACTCAACTCTACAAAAAGTAAATACTCTCCCGATTTTTTAATTGGCCTATGGAGTAGCTGCTCTTGGTAAGAATTTGAAACTTATTTCACAGACTTTAGTAGGATAAGGCCAAATACTAACCCATCCTCATAAAAATTTGCATTACTTCGAGAAAAAAATTTTTTTTGTCTCTACACTTACAGGTTTAGATCCAGTGGAGTCTGTTAGGCAAATGGCTTTGATCATTTATGTATTTTATATAAGAAATATTAAAACCCAGGGGTTCTTGCTGCTCAGCAGGTGAACACTGATGAGGAGCGATCAGGTCCCAAACTGCCGTGAGTTTTCCCTTCTTCCAGTGACTTGGCCAGGAGAGAGCTTTGCCAGGTAACTTCCCTGTGCAGGGTGAAAGGGGACAGAAACTGCATATATTTCAAATGTGGGCCTTGGACATGATGGTGCAGATAGGGGAACAAGATTGAAAGTTGAACCAGGATAGCAGTCTGAGGGAAGATGAGGATGTAGGCAAAGTTAATATTCCACTTGTGACTCTGTTATCTAAGAATATGTATCATCAACAGAGTATCAATACATACAGTGTTACCTTATGAGAACCTTGTCTTTGTTTCCAACCCACCCTCCTTCCGCCATTGTAAGTTAGCAGTTTGCTTTGGTGTCTCCAAAGGACTTCAGCTTTCACTTGCCTCCAAGTGAGGTTCTACTTGACACTTTTTTTAGGTCATTCATCTTTTATTTCTGTTTTCCTTCAAAGTAATAGCTGTAAGTGCTCAGTGATCTTGCATATGAACCAACACAGGATATACTTGGATAGTTTTCACTTTTCTTAGTGTTGGTGTATGCCTAGGCAAAGTTGTAAATTAGACGACCCAATTACTTAAATAACTTTTTACTGAGACAGTTTGGTGGATTAATAAGAAAGAGGTTTTGAGATCCTGCCAGTAGTTCCCACAGCTAACGACTACAGAGGTGGACAACTGTGCAGAAACTTGGGTGTCAGTGAGCTGGTCTGCTGGACCCTCCTGGACTGGGGGTGCAGAAGACACTGGTAAAGGTCTTTACATTTACAGCCCACCACGGGGGCTCGATGAGTCAGCTGGTTTTTTCCCCCATATTACTTAGTACTAATGTGTGTATAATTTTTGTTCTGAAAATACCTGTTAGGTTTTCTGAATATTTTAAAGTTTTGAATTGTATATGTTGTCTTGGAGGGATGATACTGTGTATTGATGATAGGTGAGGCCTACAATAATTGGAGACTTTTTAATGTATGTACTGTTTAATAGATTGCATGCTATTACTAGTCTGTGAGGGTACTATTTTTGTTGTGAATTTCCCTCACTTTCTATAAATTACAAGATGTTAGTAGTAGGAATTCCAAATAAATGCAGAAATCTTATGTGCTACAGAATATAGCAAAGATGATCCAGTCTAAAATCTGCTGACCAGTAAGCAACCATTTTATTAGGATACAGGAAACCTTGGGGAAATTTTTTTTTAACTCATGTTCATTCCTTTCCCTTAAACAAAAACCAGACTTGATAATTGTTGTCTTTGAAAGGTTATGGGGATATGAATAAAGGTAATTTCTAATTGGCATTGACTTTATGGCCAAGGCAATAAATCAGAATTGTCAATATATCAAAATTCAGACCTGAGGAATCAGCCTGCTGTGTTTCCTGTCTTACTTGGTATTTTCCATCTTTATGCTAGCTCTCCCCATCTTCAGGTTGGCAAGCGCCTATTTCTACTGTTCCCAAGTCACTAGGTGAGACATTTTTACCCGTCTCCCCCCTTCCTGCTGCTATTTATCACCCAGTTAGAATGTTTTTATGCATTGTAGTAGTATCTAATGTAGCTGTGCTCCTTATTAGCAGTCCTATGTTGATTAAAGAGAATTGATTTTTTATGCTTGAGTTGCATCAAAATGATGGTAGTTTGCTTTTTATCCTTTTGTGTTCATTTTCTTTTAGCAGGTGACCTTTCTGCAGTAAGAACTGTTTTGTTTTTAATTATATTTTCTCCTTGGTGGAGAGTGTATGGCATGCCCTGAAGGCCACCTTTCACTTTGAAAAGGGTTTGCATGGAGGAATTAGCAGGTTACTGCCAAGTCTTGGAAAATAATGGGGATCTGAATCACTTTCCATCTGTTCACTTCTGACCATCTTTGGCCAAGAACTCCTGATTTGTATTAAGGTGATGATTTCCCTTACATGGTTTACTTAGAATTGTAGAATTTTAGAACTAGATGAGACTTTAGAAATTTTCAGTCATTTTATTGATGAGGATAGATACTTCATTTCAGATTAACAGCTAGTAGAGTCCCTGATGCAGTGCTGGCCTGGTACTCTTTCTACAGCTGTGTTAACTGAATGTGCTTTATTTGTCTTTAAAGAGTTCTACTTGATTGATGTCTTCAGGAAGATACTTGAAAAGCTGTGCCATGTTACAATAAACACCCTAAAAGTATTCAGACTGTTTAAAGGAGTATAGTAAGTGTAACTTTAATTAATGAAAATATTCATTTTAACTCTTCTAAAACCACTTGATACAAATGGTCTTTTCGATACAGTGCATGTAGCAAACACATTCTTCAGCAACTGGTAGGACCACAGCAACAAGCCTTACTTGAGAGCCTTATAAAGACAGTTTGAAGGCATTGTGCTCATTTACCTTAAGTTTCTAATCTGTTTCTTATTGTGAATCTCATAATTGACAAATGAAATGACAGGGCCTAGCTGTGTATAAATGATCCTTGCTAAATAGCTTAAGGTTTTTGTAACAACAAAACTTATTTTCACATTAAAATGGAATATGTCTTTTGCAACTTCAGAATTCTATGGGGAAAGCAGTTTTTATCATATTGTGTCCATGCATCTTTTCTCTTAACAAAATAATTTGTGATCTGGCCAGTTGTACTTTGGGCTCCCACAGGGAGGCTTGGTGTTATGAGCTGAGGGCAGGAAAACTTGAGGGAGCGGTTTGTTGCCAGTGATGTTTCTTTTGTGTGCCATTGAACCACCTCCAGATGAGTGGGGGAACATTTTTTATTTTGAAATTGTATTTGGAATTGTTGGAATTGTTGCAGTGTACTACGAACTTGACCTAAATAAAATCCCACAAAGTATATCCAAGTGTCTTGTGAATAATGTGTTTATGATGTATTTATAATACAAGTATCCTTTAAGTGTGTTGGGTAGAATCCTCTGTTCCAAACCAGGGATATTACTGAAGTTTTAAACTTCAAATAATTAAGTGTTGAACCTTAAGCTTTAATTTTTATCCCCATTTTTGCTAAGTAAACCTGAAATTTTCTGCTACATACAAAGGGATTCTTTTAATCAGAGGTAATTTAAAAACATTACCTATGTTGGCAGAGAGCCTAGATTACAGAATTGAATGTTTTCCCATCTCTTTAATCTATGTCCTCTGTATCTTTATGGATGTCATTATTTAGTATGGAAAACAGGAATACCCAACTTAACATTTTTAAGTCTTTTCAAGAGAAAGGATTTATAATTTATGAATAGGAGAAATGTTAGGCCTGATAAATCTAGTCTCAAAAATCAGTACCTGTTGTTAATTATCCTGCTGTTGACCTCCTTTGGGGTTGTTCTGGAATTATACATCTGGTTGCAATGCTTTGTGGGTTTGTTCCATTGTCTTGACAGCCTGTTCAGTTCACTGTACACTTCTTCCTGTGAAGCCAAATTAGAGGCAGTTTCCACTACAAGATATGACAGACGGTGAGTGAAGGAGAGCCTATTTCTTTTGCCCTAGTTTGATTTTGTAAAAAGAATACATGTTGTGATACTAAATTTTGAAACAAAAAAAAATCCTTTATACTATTTTGCAACTATACTTTAGCCATCTGTCTGTTGACCAGCTGAACACACAAAATTAGTTTATTTACTTCCAAACTTAAATTTGTTCTGAACTGTAAAGCCTGTATGTGTAGGTACTCCCAGCAAACGACAAAATCAGGTTCTTGATGGTCCCCATGTTTAAATGAAATCTACTTTTATTAAGGATTGTGTAAGGTGACATCATAAAAACTTAACCGAAAAACAAATTTACACTGTATGACTGCTGTCCTAAGCTATTACAATAGTTTACTGACAGTAACTGACAAGAGTAACTTGGAATATAACTTAATCCAGCAGTAGAACAAAAACATCAGTAGTATGGAATATATCTCTCTCATATATCTATATATAGCTATATATATATTTATATCTATATATAGGTTTGCACAATCAGGGAGCAAGGCACATATGAAATGAGCATACAATTAAAGCAGAAAAAACAGCAACAAAGTGAAAGAAAAAAAGTAACTTCATTTTTACCAAACTCTCCATAATCATTTGAATAATGTTCTCTATTTAGTAATTTATAATGCAATAATTTTTTGCCATGCTTTAAAAAAGTATATTCCTACATTGTATCTTTAGTGATGACAAAGTTCCCACAGCCTAGGTGTTAGTGTGAGATTTTTTATAAAGAAATGGGAAGCTTGAATCCCAATTAAATATATATGCAATTTTTCTAAACAGTAAACAATGTTTTTACAACAGTTAGCACAAGGTAATGGTATTTTCGTGTACATTTCTATAAAAGGAATTCACTAGTGGCTGATAGTAAAAGTAAGCAAAATCATTGGAAACATTCCAGTTAATGCTTATTTTTTAAGGAGCATTATTTACAAGTAGCGAAGAGGTGGGATCATGAAAAATGGCAGTTTTTGGTATTAGGTTATAATCTGACAAACAATGGACAGTTCCCAAAATGCAAAGATTTTTTTCAAGTGCTGCAAAAGCAGGTTCTGCCTAAGAAGAGGTTGAGGCGTCAACAATCATGAGCTTGGTTACTACATCCATGATCAACACACTCACGTCTACACCCAGCCATCTTTACACATGCAGTAGTCACCACCACCTGACTGGACTTGCTTTTCTAAATGTCTTTGGTAGAAAGCAGCCAGACTCCAGGTAGGTAGATGAAGCCATCGCTTATAAGATAGTCACTGTTTCTGCCCTAATTAGAAATACTCACCTTCCTTCTCTCTTTAGCACCTCAAAAGTTTGTGTTTTTTTTTTTAAATGCTATTCCTCCAAAAGAGTTCAAGGCACTGGGGATTACAGCAGGTACTGTTTTTATCTCTAAGTGGTTTATTACTTCAAGCAAAGAACAAACCAATTGGAGATTTTTTTTTTCCCACATGTTTATCAAGTATATTGTTTGGCTTAAGTTTACAGCTAAATTTCAGATTTCTATTACCATTAGACCTTCCTAAGGGCACAAGTGAACCAAGCACTTGTTTGGTTTGCAAACTGGTAAGGTGTAGAACTGTCCCCCTGTGGAAGTGGTAATTTTTTTTCCTTGCATCTCTGAGGCTCGAATTCCAGTTTTGTGAATGGCCATCTATCCCTAGGGTAATCTGCTTTATACCAATGATGTAAAGTGTACAAACAAAAACAGCTCCAAAAGGCATATGCCAATCTAAAGTGATTTTCAGAAATGGTTAGCTTCTCATTAAGTATAGCAATCCAAATTATCTTACCAATTTAAAGCAAGCCATTATACCTTCAGTCGGTCACATAGGTCTGTTAGATTTTGCATTTAGCTTTGGAAATAGTAAAAAGCTTAGAAACTGGTTTTTTACTCAAAATCACCCTGTGTTTGAAACAAACTAGCTTTCAGCCAAGGGTTATGTTGGTGGCCTGACATGTTTCCAGACTAACTTATAACCTCCTATCCGCGGCACAAGCTCATGGCAGTTGTTCTCCCCAGAGCGCAGATTCTGGCTGCTCAGCTCCTGTTACCCTTTACTTCGGAGCTGTCACTCTACTGGAACGATTACTCACGAGCCCCACTTTTGTCTTTCTTGATAAGCTCAGTATTGTTTTTTCAGTGGCAGGTAACCTTACATCACGAGAGTTCTAAGCCCTTAGCAGAATACACCAGCAGTAGGCAAGAGCACCTTTTTTGAGAGGATTGTAAAACGCCATTGTATCTCTACTTGAAATTTTCTGATGATCATTTCCTGTAACTTAAGTCAATCTTTCCCACTTTAAAAAGTCCCAGGAATTAAAAAAAAAAGTCCAGCTTAAAGCTGAGAGAGAAGCTATAAAAACCTGAACGTTACTGTCCCCAAGTGAGACTTTTAGCAGCTAAGGGGAAAAAAAACAACAAAAAAACATTTGAGTAGTAAGAATCAAGCTGATAAAATTTCAGTATGGACTGGTTTAACTTTACTACCAATGAACCTAATGTCAGTTGTTTTATTAAGAGAGTAGATTCTGCTGCCTTTCAGAGTTGGTGCCCAAACTAGGTATAGGGTGATTCAATTTTACAATTATGGGAAAAGTTAAGTGTGTCACTAGCTCCATTAGGCACCTGTTTGCACTGCCTCAATAGCAGGATTTCATCTATGCTGTTCATCTTTCAGTACAGAAAAACTGTCCACATTTTCTTCTTTGACTTGGAGAAGCCATGCCGGGGTTAGAGCTGCTGAGCAGCAGGCAGTGAAAGAAGGCACAGTACTAGTGTCGTCTGGCAGGTAGGTATTTTCCATGAACACACCAGAGAAAAAGAACAGTTACAAAAATAAGTCTTGTTCCTCCCACCCCCAAACGACATCCCTAATAAAAAAAAAGTTCCACTTACAGAAATCATTTTTGGTTTTGATATTTGCACATTTAAAAAAAATTGTTGATTAAGGTATAATGAGAAACAGTCTGTCATTAGGTCACTGGATTGGGCTAAAAATGACAAGTTGCTCCTCTAGCCCTACTCTCTTCTTGGTGTTCCTGGTTTTAGTAGGTCTGCTCTTTCAGAAAAACAAAGTGTTAAAAACATCGGTTCAGGACTGACAAGGCTTTCCAGGAAATCTCACGCTGAAAAGACCAAAGGCTGTATCTAAAAGTTCAAATCATGGGTGAAGGAAGATTGAGGGTACATTATTACACTTTTTCCCTTAAAGTTGTCCCCCTCACTAAAAAAAGACCTCTGCAACAAAAGACCCCAGTGAGTCATATTCTTAACTCTATCCCACAATTAAGGGTGATCCCTACAATATAAAGCTGCAGGCAGAGACTGGGGAATCACTTCACTCATGAATTACAGTGGAGTTTGGCAATCTGTACTCAAATGTTACCCAAGCTGTACATGCTTAAATGAACAATGCAGATGATGAAAAGTCACTTCATACGCATATCAAACACAGACATTTGTGAGCAACTGAAAAATATCTTTTAAAGAAGGGCTTTTAAAAATGCACAATGGTATACTTATTGCTCCATAACCACATGACCCCCATCCCCAGCACGGAGAGGTGCCACTTTCTCTTTCTCTGCCGCAATATTGCTGGCAGAGTGGGTTGTAGATTTATCTTGTGTACACAGTACAAGTTTTGCTTATCCTTGAATTATTTACTCTGCCCCATGGCACTGGCATCCCGTTGTCCTTCTGGGACAGTATCAAAGATGTTTGCAGTGGTAAGCCTCACAACAGGCACAGGCTTTCATTACAAGATGTGTTCATTCATCATTGCTGGGATAAGTAATTTTTAGTCCCTTGTTTAAGAGCAGTGCTGAGACTACGAATTCCTCTTACCAAGGGAAATTCACACGGGAGAAAGCATGTAGTGGTGTGAAACAGCTACAAGTACAGGGTCACTGGAGCAGTGATTCCATGTGGCACACGCAGGACAAGTGCCACGTAATGTCACTTAGCTATTCAGGGTACACCACTCCATTAGAACAGCCAGCAACAAGGCTAAAGGGCCAGGATCCTGATGTGCTCCTGTCGTGAGGGATGAAATTCAAGAACCTCCCACTATACAGTCCCATGCTTCAAATTAAACTCTTTTAATTGCACAGAGGCCAACTTTTCTCTTCCCATCACCCATCCTTCAAGAGCAATACACACAAAAAGATGCTTTTCAGAAGGTGATTTTGTTTTTCATACTGATGGCACCATACTGGACACAGGATGTGCACATTTGATATAGCAACTGTCTACAGATATCTAATATTAACATCTACCTAAAGCACACACTAAGAAGTTATTGGTGACCCAAAGACATACTGGGCAGAGCATTCCAGGGGTATTGTGGTGGATATTCTTTTACAACAAAGCAAAGCGAGGATCACAAAGCCAAGCTTGAAGTTTTCACAAAGCTCATGAAAGGACTCTGACAGTATAAAAGAACTATCCAGGCTTGTAGTACTAAGTTATCCAGGTGCTGTGGACAAAGAGCTTACCTGTGACAGGACGCGTCGTAGATTCGGTGGGATCACCGCAACAGCACTGCAACTAGAGTGGCTTAGCGACACCATGGAGTTACTCTCAACGCACAACTACGTACAGGTAGTGTCTGTGAAAATTCCCCGACTGCACTAGTTACCCTTTCTATGAAGCTGAGAAGTAGACTTAAAGTGCCCCTTTATGTATAGTAATGGAAGTGTCAGTCAAGCAGTCCTAACTCAGCCAACGGGAAAAAAAAAAACAAAACACAAAAGCCCCATCAATGCACCAAATATTCTGGTTGTCATCTCAAACTGAGAAACAGCACATTATACACCTATTCCTTAATATATAATACACGACATGCACAGATAGGCTGCACATGGACAGACTCTTAAAAATATTGCTCTAAGCCACATGATAAAGAAATCGTAAGAGACCAGACACACACCTTTCCATGCTGCTTCCACCCCCAATACACAAAACTCATTTTCAGATTAAGAGAAAAGGAATAAATAGACTCACTCTCAGCTATATATATATATACATATACACATGTATGTATACATATATATACATCCACACTCACAGCTGGACACTACCTGAATACAATATACCAGGAGGCTCTGAACATCTGAACTCAGATGATCAGGTGAGCTGATTGTAGAACTGATTACAGACACCATGAAAATAAAGTCCTTGGTAGCTACCAGTCTCTGGAGAGCTTGGTGTTCTGGTCTCTCTTGGGGGGAGCGGGAGGGGGTCCTCTCCGCAATGTTGCATAGCCTGATACGTGACTGCCCCCATAACCTGCTTTCTGCTGATCAGAAAGCAGTTCAGGGGGTGGGGGGGGCAGTGCCATATCATCCATGGTGGCTGTGGGTTCCACTCTAGACACGCGGGAGGAGGAGAGCGAGCCGTGCCGGGTGATGGATTTCCGCTGCAGTGTCCTGTTGAGGTCAGCCAGGAATCCAGGCTGGACACTAAGGCTGGATTTGGGAGAGGTGGGCACTTGTGGCACAACTGTGGCCGTTGCTGGCTGCTCAGCGATCTCTGCTTGGGTGAGGCGTGTGCTGTCATTCCGTTTGGGTCGCGTGGGCGGGGGGGCCTTCTTCACTGACGTTTTGGACCATGGCTGTGGTTGAGGATTGACAACTGCCACTTTGGGAGAGGTGTTTCCCGAGAATACTGCTGGAATCTCTACGGGAGGCAGAGGAAGCTCTATTTCGGGTGGAGGGGGTGGAAAGTCAGAATCGGATGGAGGAGAAGGAAATTCTACCAGGGAGTCCTTTCTACGTCCACTCAAAACAGACACTTTTGCTGACACACCCCCTTGTTGAACTCCAGGCAGGTTGACACCAGAGAGGTTTAGTTTTCCAGGTTTGGGGGGTGCTGTAGGAGGTGGTGGGGTCTCCTTGCTGGGGGACCCTGAGGGTTCTACAGGCGACGCAAACTTGCTGACTAGGCTGTCTACTGAGGGTCTCTTAGGCTCAGGGTGCTCTGCACAACTGCTGGACTTGATGCTGGAGTTTCGCTGTGGGGTTGGGGGAGGTTTCTTTCCCCCAGGGCTAGAAGTTTTACTGGTCTTTTTGCCTGGAGATCCGCTTCTGTCGGCTGCAGGAGAGGCTATGGGCGTAGCAGGTGGTGGTGGTGGCGGTGGAGGCGGAGGTGGGGTTGGAGCAGGTGGTGACGGAGGAGGAGGTGGTGGAGGAGGAAATACCAGGCTACTCTCAGGAGGAGGAGGAGGGAAATCTGGGGAAGGGGCGGGAATCGAGCTGGGCTGCCATTTGGGTTTTGCCTTCACAGCAGGAGGGGACTGTGGGGCTACATTTGCTGAGATGGGCTTTGAGGGCTGTGACTCCAGAGGAGGAGGGGTTGGAGGAGGGGGAAACTGACTGGCTATCTGCTTCACCACAGAGGGCACGGGAGACAGTGGGGCTGGGGGTGCTTTAACACAGAAGCTCTGCTGCTTGGGTAAAGTTGGTGGGGGGATTGGACTAGGAGGAGCAGGGGAAGAGGGTGGAATGTGAGCAATGGGAAAAACTGGCTGCTTTTTTGCTGGGGGGACTGGAGGAGTGGGTGTAGGTGGTGCAGCTTGTGTCACAACGGGTGGCACAGTCTTGGTGCTAGCTGGTGGGGGGATGGTCACAAGAGGTTTGGGGGGAGCCTGGGGAGGGAGGGGTGTAGGGATGGGAGG